>JANBXA010000731.1:10812500-10925000 GCA_030556225.1 Cricetiscus sungorus | reverse complement strand
TTCAATTCCAAACACAGGAAAAGCCAGTGTTTTAGTTCACAGGTCATTTGTGTGTGTGTGTGTGTGTGTGTGTGTGTGTGTGTGTGTGTGTGTGTGTCTATTCAGCTGATTGGATAAAGTCTGTCCATGTTGAGTACAGCTGAGTCATCCACCATGTCTGCTGATGTAAATGTTACCTCAAGCCAAAAATACCCTTACAGAAAGGTCTGTCCAGGGCACTTGAAGCTAAGCCTGGAGACTTTAATGTGATTTCCCCAGGAGAAAATGACCCCTGCAAATTGTCCTTTGACCTTCTCTCTCTCTCTCTCTCTCTCTCTCTCTCTCTCTCTCTCTCTCTCTCTCTCTCTCACACACACACACACACACACACACACACTCATGCATACACAAACACACAGACACATACATACACACAAACACACATACACACACTCTCACAACACACTCTCAAACACACACTCTTACACACACACACTCACACACATACACTCTCACACACAGACACACACATACACAAGGAGGGGGCAGAGAGTGTCTTTCTCTCTTTAAATAAATAAGTGATAAAAATTTTTTAAAGAAATGTTTGTCCAAATATATAAGCACCTATGGCCCAGTGGCACAGTCAACTTCACACACGGAATTAACCATGACTTATACTTGACATTGTTCTAGGTTTATCTACCATATAGTTAAACAGATTGTTTTACTGTGGGAAAAGAAATCTGAAAGACTTTTGTGTCTTTTTAATCCTAAAAAAACAAAAACAAAACAAAACCCCGGTAATATGGCTGTTAGGAATTACAATATTGTAAACATCTTGGCTTGTTGTTATGTACTCTAGGGTGAGGAAGCTTTTTCTTCCAAGTAGAAGAATGCCTGAATAGGCTGAACCGTTTATTATGAATCAGTTGAATTTTTGAGACTATTATATTGTGCTGTTAAAATTTTAGCAAAAGCTAATTGCTTCTGTATTCTGTGTCATGAGGTTTTGTTTTGTTTTTGTTTTTTTTTGGTGGTGGTGGGGGGGAGTGGATAATATATTCAGCAGTGAGAGTGTAAAATCCAGTGAGACGTTCCACACCACAGTGTGGCTGTTCTAACTGTATAGATGCTCATTGAGATGTATGGACTTTGGTTGGGTTAATTTTTATTTGAAACTTTTGTTTTTTTTTCCAGACAGGGTTTCTCTGTGTAGCAGCTCTGGTTGTCCTAGAACTCACTCTGTAGACCAGGCTAGCCTTGAACTCACAGAGATTCTCCTGCCTCTGCCTCCTGAGTGTTGGGATTAAAGGCATGCTTAGCAAAAGATAAAGAAACAAAAATTCTCTTATGAGATAAATTATATTTTATGTGGCTGGGGTACAGTAGAAATTTTTTTCTTTTAATTATTCATGATGGGTACATAACAGGATTCATCTGACTCTCCCTGAAGCTTTAAGAAATGTTTGTCCAAATATATAAGCACCCTATGGCCTCTGTGTGTGGAATTGGAGGTGTCTAACTGCAGTATTCTAGGAAACACTATTGGCATTTGAAGACCTATTAGCTTTCTGGATTGTGTGTGCTTTTAAGAGCGAGGTCTAGGTGGGCCTCCTCACTCTGTGGTTGAGCTCTTAGTCTCCCTCCACACCTGCACATCCCGAATGCTGGGATTATAATTGTGTGTTAGCATATTTGGCTAGATAGGATTCATTTATTTTTATATTCTACTTTTTTGAGATGTGGTCTTACTAGGTATTCCTGGTTGTCCTGGAACTTGCTATGTAGATTAAGCTTTCTTTGAACTCAGAGATCTGTAAAATCTGCCTGCCTCTGCCTCTTTTGAGTACTGGGATTAAAGGCATGTGCTATCATGCCAAGCCTCAGATTATGATTTTAAATCAGGTAGCAGTCCATCTTTAAAAGTTCAGTAACTAGAAGCAATAAACAGCTCTGTGGTCAGAAGAATTATCATTCAGTAGCCATCCTTGTGATATGTAGTTTATCTGATGAGTTTTGGGCAAAAAAAACCCTCTTAAATTATATATATATATGGTTAAAAAAACACCCTTTGCCTTCTCACAGATATTTTACATGTGTTCATTTTGTATTTTTTTCCTCTCTAGGCTCGGAGTATTCATCATCATGGTTACCTGGTAATGAATCATTGTGGCAGGCCACAGCTGTTCCATCTAGCCATCGAAATAACCATATCAGGAGACACAGTATAACTTCTGACAGTGGAGACACAGGCATTGGCACTTCCTGTTCTGACAGTGTGGAAGGTAAGCTGATGTAGAGTAAGGTAAGGTAATGGAGCATGGTAGGAACTGAGATTATTCAAGAGATGATTCTAAAGATCATAAGGTTGTGTTTGTGTTGTTAGCATTCAGTTCTGCTACATATAAAATATCAAATGCTCTGTTTATATTACATTTCCCCCTGCATGCAGATAAGATTTTTATTTTTGTCTTGTCTCTGTGTATTTTCAGAGCAGCAGTAAAGCTGACTGAAATGAAAGTGATATCCCATATACTCCCTGTCCCCACCCATGTACATACATCCTTCCCTATTATTGCTATTAGACCAGGGTAGTACGCTCATTATTATTGATGAACCTATATTGCCACTTATTGCTGTATTAGTTACTTTATGCTGCTATTGTAAGATACCATGACCAAGGCAAATTCTAAGAGGAGTTTATTTTGGGCTTACAGTTACAGAGGGCTAGCGTCTGCTACAACAGTGGTTGGTAGCTCACATCTTGAGCCTTAAATAGGCAGAGAGTACACTGGGAAGGGCTGAATCTTTTGGAACCTCCAGCCTACTCCCAGTGACTCTCCTCTGTAGCTCTTTCCAAACATTTCTGTGGACAAGTATTCAAACATACGAACCTATGGGCCGTTCTCATTTGAATGCATCACAACCACATGCTGGTAATTAATCTTCACTGGCAGTTTGAGAAGATTTTTGAATTACATAGGATCACGCCTCTGAGGGGAGATCTTCGAGGGCATTTTCAGTAGAGTTTAACTGAGGAAGGAAGAGCTGGGTCTTAGAAAATGAAACACAGACGAGGATGTGGCATTTCTCTTTTTCTGCTTTCTCATCTGCCCTGGGTACCCCACAACCACAGCTGTGAGCCACTTACGATATCATGCTTCTCTGCTGTTCTGGTTCATTTGGAAGTCAGCTGTCACAACTAGTACCTCCTGCAAAGAGCGGCTCAGTTGAGCTAATTGTCTTTATCATGTGGGTATGTTTTTGAGGGATTAATTTGTTAATTGCTGTAGGAAAACCTAGTCCACTGTGGGTGATACCGTTCCCTGGGCTGGGCCTTAAATTTTACAAGAGTAAAGAAAGCTAGCTTAGTGTAAGCACAACAGAGCAATGGAGCAGCATGGGTACATCCATCTCTCTCTGCTCTTTATTGTAGATGTGATAACAGCCAGTTGTCTCAAGTCCTGCCTCTGTAGTTGGCAGTGTAAGCCAAGGGAGCACTTTCTTCCCTCAGGTGTCTTTCTGTCAGGCTATTTTATCAAGGCAACAGAAAGGGAGGTAGAACTCCTGCCATGATGGAGTGATCCTTCACAAGGAATCCGTCTTCTCTTGTTTCTTGTCAGGTATTTGGTCACAGCAATAAGAAAAGTAGCTAAAACATACCACATCTATAGTTCAGATTAAGGTTTACCCAGAATTGTGTGCCTTCTGAACATGGGAGACTATAAAAGCGTATGTTAACCATAATATATTGTTCAGAATAGCTTTAGTGCCTTATGACTCTTCTGCCCATTTGCCTCTCCCTACGCACATCTGTCATTTCTAGTTTTATTCAAGTTTTGTGCTGAATTCATGGATGTAAGAACCACGATGTCACAAAAAGATTTTATTTTTAAATCAGGAGTGGCTATTGAATTTTTATCAAATGCTTTATCTACGTGTATTTCATCATAAGCTTGTTAATGTGGTAGATTTTACTGCTTGATGTCAAGTTTTCATAGATGTGCTACCAAACAGCATGCATAACCTGACTTTCCAATAGCAAGAGATAGATACTCTGTATCATCATGTGCTTTAAATGACTTTCTAGTAGCAGGAGATAAATACTTGGTACCATCGTGTGCTTTAAAAAGCTTTTCCTGTGTGTGTGTGTGTGTGTGTGTGTGTGTGTGTGTGTGTGTGTGTATGTGTATGAATGTTTTTCTTTCCCCTTTTCTGTTTTTAATATCAGGCTTTATACTAATTTTAAAAATGAATTGGTTAGATATTTCTAGTTTCTCAAAGACATGGAAAAAGTTATTTTTAAATCATTTTCTTCAGCCTAGAGCTACAGATTACTCTTTTGAAAATTAAGTGTGACATGTTCTCAGTAGTTATAGTTAGTATTTTCAAGTTAGATGAGTGGTGATATTTTAGAGGAAATTTGCTGCTTGCTTATTTTGCCTGTCAAGTGTGTGTGTGTGTAGCATTCTTTTATAACCAGTTAGTCAGTTTGGTATCTGTAGGATTTATAGTGATAGTCCCTGCTCTATTCTGTTTCTGTTTTGGTAATTTGTGTCCCCCCCCCTTTTTTTTTTTTTTTTTTGCTTGTTTAAAGTTTAAGCTCTTGGCTGCCAATTTTACCAATCATTTAAAATAACCAGATCTTTATTTTTCTTTGTAGTGTAAATGACTTTTTATTTTTCTTAATTCCTTTCTGTATATGTTTGTATGGTTCCTTAAGGAAGGAATTTAGATTATTTAAATGAGACTTTTTAAATGAGCTCTCTCTGTGCCTCTCTCCCTGCAGCATCACAATAAATAGATGAGAAAATCTACCTGTTCAGAGCAAAGGTTTATTTCAACTCACTGTTTTAGAGGCTCTTGTCCATGATCAGGTAGCCTGTGCCTACTGGGCCTCTAGTGGGGGGTCACAATGGCAGATGACATGGTGAGCATACCTGCTCATCTCATGGCCAGAACAGAAAGAGAATTGGAAGAGACCGGGGTCCTGTAAGCTTCTGGAGGGCAGGCATAAAGGTCTCACTTGGGAACACCCCTGTCTCCAAAACTTCAAGTTTCTACCACTTCTCAGTAGCACCAAGCTGGAGATCTTGCAAACTTTTATACATAGGGCTTTGCTGTGTTTAAGATGAGATGCACATTCTTTTTCTGGTCCCAAAAGTTTGTTTATGTCACACTGTTAAAAATATTTTAACTGTTTAGCATTGCTCAAAGGTCTAAATTCAAAACTTTCTTTTGTAACTTCATTGTGAGCCATTATAAAAAACAAAAAATAAAGTTACTACTTCTCTGATATAGTGGTATAAGAGGCACAAAGCAAATATTCCTGCTCCAAAAGAGGAATAGAGGAATGGAAAGAAAGAATTGGATCAAAGCAAGACTGAAAGCCAATGTGGTAAACATTGGATCTTAGACTCCCATGTCTGATATTTAGGACACATATTAGGATGTGGGCTTCCAGGGCTAGAGGACCTGCAAGCTTACAGCTGTGTTTGCAGTCCACTTGGCCACTCCTGATCCGGCTGTGCACACTGTCTGTAGCTTTCTTTCTTCAGCAGGCATCCTACATTGCTGTTACCATTTTCCTCAGGGTTCCATCCCTCGAAGCCTTAGCTCCTGTTTTGTGGATTGCTTGTAGGGATTCTGTCTATACCACACACTTCCTCTGCTGTTCTTTGTGTAATAACCTGACTTTTTGGGACTTCAGTCAGATCTAACTGACTTGCCTGGTTTGTACCTGAGAGGGGAAGTGTGGATTGAGAAACAGCAGGTAAAAATACTAAGGAAAAGACAGAGACACAGAATAGAGTCAGGACAATCTAGTGAATACCGAATGTGGCAAGTTTATGCTTCAGCATTCAGACATACCTCAACCAAAAAGGGGGGAAATGGCAAAAGACTTCTTTACATGATATAAGGATGAAACAGACTTTGGTAACCACACCTTAGACTAAAATTTCTCCTTATTTAGATAAGACATTCACGCCTAAGACCAAATATCCTATAGTAGCCACATCTTAGACCTTTAGGTCTTATGAGTTTAATCTTGGAAGAAAATGGACAATTTTGGACTCTTTTACCTTAAGCTAAGATGAAGCGAAGCCATTTTTATGGGCAGCGAGATTGCCATGAATTTGAGGTTAGTCTGGGCTGTAGTAAAAGCTTGTGTCTAAAAATAAAAATTCCAAGCAAATAAATGAATAAATGGAAACTCTTGATGTAGGACAGTCTCATAGCTTTTCTAACGTGTGAAATGTACAGCAGAGATAGCTACTCCTTCTTTAAGTACCTGTCGAGCAATTCTGGAGATATGAGTAACTGCAAGGCCTCCCTTGTCTGGGTCCCAGTTTCTGCTCCTGTAACAGATAGTGAAACTAATAGCTTTTAAGTAGGAAGGGTTCATTTTGATGTATGGTTTTAGAGTGAAAACCCTAAGACCTCTTGGGTTCATCGTTTTATTAAAGCAGCACAACATGGGGGGAATGTGTGGCAGAGCAGAGCTATTCACCTCATTGCTGCCAAGTCTGGAAGTAAGAGGAGGTCAGAGGGGAAGAGGGGATTCCATAGTTTCCTTGTGACCTGACCGCCGCCACTGAAATGTACAGAGCCTCTCCATACTGCCCTCTGGGGACCAAGCCTTTAACGTGTGATACTTGGAGACTGGTGAGATGGCTCAGCTGATTGATAGAGGCATTTGACACCAAGCCCAACCTTAGTTTAGTCCTTGGAACACACAAGGAGAAGAGAGTAAACTGTCCTCTAACCTCTACACACTGAGGCATCTACCCTTCCCCTAAACAAGTAGCTAAAAATGTGATGCTTATGAGGACACTTAAGGTCGAAATTGCAACATCTCCTTTCTCAGAAAGTGCTTTATCTGTGTGCCACAGAGTTGGAAGTTTATATTTTCATTTTTTTATTTCTCTGCATTAAAATAAATGTTGGATTCATTAATGAATAACATTTATGTTTCAAATCAATAACAAAAGACACTGCTTTTTACAAGTATTTTGCATTGTAAAGTTTGTATTAAACTAAAATAAAACTTAGTTGAATTAATACATGCCCTAAGCTATTTATCCATCTGCTTGCCAAACTATTGAATAGTGCCTTTTCATTTTCATAATGTATTTTTATTTTTATTCAGTTGAGTGTATTGTCTAACAGTTTAAATATTTATTATATGTGCATTTTGCTGGCACATATGTAAGTTTTTCACATACCCTTAAATTCAGAAGAGGTTGCCAGATCCCTTGGAACTGGAGTTAGAATGGTTATGAGCTGCTGTGTAGAGGCTGGGAACTGAACCCTGGGTCATCTGAAGAGTGGCAAATGCAGTATGTTTTATACTTCGTGACTTCATCCTTGCACCTTAGGGTTGCGTATAGTGTGTTTATTTAACTATTTCTTTTTTGCTACCTGGCTTAATTAGATACTGTCATTGCTATCGAAAGGAATGGAATATTGGTCCCTTGTTCTCAACTGGATGACTGGGTGGCCTCTCTTCAGTCCCTTATTCTCAATTAGATGACTGGGTGGCCTTTCTTCATACCCAAGGGGTAGAGGGGAGCACTATTATATTGCTGCTTGAGTAGGTGTGCAATTAAATTTAGGTTTCCCTTGGTAACATCACTCATCCCAGTGTGGATTACTTCTTAGTGTGTGTGTGTGTGTGTGTATGTATGTGTGTGTGCGTGTGTTTAGGGGCATACATCCACATGGCTGGGGACGAGGCCCCTGTTGTAATGTCCTTGGATGCTTTATTACAACATGACAAGATTGGAAGCTTGGGTTTCTCACTTGGCATTGGTGATGGTGCAGCTTGGGTGTACTGTTTCTGTGCTGGCTGGTTAGTGAAAAGGAGTTACCGTGCAGACCTTTTCTGTCTTCTTGGTGTATTCTTTGTTTTGGGGCTAGCAGGAATGAGTTTTGTGGGGATTCTTTTGGACAGTTCCTATTGGTCATTTAAAATTTCTGGCTTTGCTCCTTCTGAGTCTTAGAGCTGTGAGGCAAAAAGAAAACTTAAAGAATGTCCTATTTCCTTGTCCCCTCTTTCCAAGGTCCTTGGATGGTCTTCCTTCTTCCTCTAACCTTTTGGGTTTTGAATTTGTTTTATATTTAATGTTCAACACTTTTTGTTGTATTTAGATAGCAGTCTTTCCACTGCTTTTTTGATAAATCATGTTTAAATATTTCTAGCTTTTGTAACTTGGCTATCAGTCCATGATTTTATTGTCAGTTTGCATAAAAATATTTCTAACTTTTAAACTTTGTTTTACTTCTAAAAGATACACATAGTAAAAATTTTTAAACAAAACTGGTATTGTTAACATTTAAAGAGCTCCTACAAATATAGCTAATGCCCACAAGTTTGTATTCATATATACAATTTTTTTATGTATTTAGTACTTTATTTAAAACAGGTAAAAAAAAATATAAGAAATCTATTCAGTGAATTGCAGAGGACCATAGCATTGAAAAGGTGATCAGATTTAGTCATAGTATAATGAATGTCAGATGAGATGTCAATTCTCACCAATGAAACTGACCCTACTTTCTCCAAAATACAGTGGTAGCCAGATCTGAGCAAAGTTGAAAATGTTACTTCTTAGAGGGGCAGCTTGGTAGTGATAGTTGTATTGCTGTTGCTATAGTCTAAGCATAGTAGCTACTGTTCTTCCCATCTTTCAGACAGACAGATAGACAGACAAAGAGCAACAAGGGGCTATGTAACTTACCAGTAAGTAAATGAGGCTAGGGTTGTGGTAGCAAAGTGCTTAGGAATCATGTACAAGGCCCTGAATTCAATCTTCAGCACCACAACCAAACCAAACTAGCCAACTAGAAAATCAAAAACAAAAGAATCCACCAGAAAAAAAAATCATAGGTAACATATACATATTTTCATTAAGCATAAGTTTGTATAGGTGAAACTATATAATATATACAAGAATATTTACTGTAACACTGAAAAGTGTGACACAACTTTTGTCTATACAAAAATAGAAAATGGTTAAATATTTCACTAAGTATCCATTTAATTATGTGCGTATGGGTACACACATATTCCTATATATTTCTGTATCTTACAAGAAGAAATTCAAGCAAGTGTTCAGGTTAAGGCGACAGATTAAGTACATTTACTTATTACCCTGAAACTCTACTAAAACTTAGATTAAAAAAAAAAAACCAAAAAGCTATATGAAGATAATAAAAAGAAAAATGTTATTAATATTAAGGGAGTTATCAGATTAATAACTTTGGCAATTTTATCTGGTGTGGTGGCCCATACTTATAATCCCAATCCTTGGGAGACAGAGGCAGGCAGACATCTGAGTTCCAGGCCAGCCAGGGCAACATTGTGAACCTTGCCCCCTCCCCCATTGTTAAAATTGTTAGCAGGCCCTAAGTAATTAGAGCCTAAATTAGCATCCAAAAATCTAGATGACCCTAAGGGTCTTCAGAAAGTCTTGCATGCTGCAGTTCCAGGTTTGCAAGGCTTCTGTTGTGAACCCCCCATCTAGAATCTCTTCCTGGGATGTAAATCAGAAGGGAAGGCTCACCTTTATCTCCTTGAAGATTTTTAGAGATTGTCTGAAACCAGAGTGTTGGAAAACCCTTTCCTCTGAAGGCCTTGGGCAAAAGGCATGGCTTTTTCTGGCAACCCTTCGCTTTTCTGATGTGTGTCTCCTTTGTCTCCTTTGTCCCCTTTGTCTTCAGATGTTTCTCTTTTTTTGCCTTATAAGGAAAATGTTTGGAAATACCAGTCAATGGAGTTTGCTTCTACCTAATTCTATATGACTGTTATCCTAAGTTTTATTACATCTGCAAAGCTGCAAAGGACTGATTTTCTTCCTTTTTTTTTTTTTTTTTTTTTTTTTTTTGGAGTTTTTCTGTATAGCTCTGTAGACCAGGCTGGCCTTGAACTCACTGAGATTTGCCTGCTTCTGCCTCCCCAGTGCTGGGATTAAAGGCGTGTGCCACCATCCAGTTAGTACTGATTTTTAAATGAACTCGTAACATATTTATCTCTGTGTGTGTGTGTGTGTGTCTGTGTGTGTGTGTGTGTGTGTGTGTGTGTGTGTGTGTGTGTGTGTATGTGTGTGTGTGTGTAGAGAGAGAGGGGGGGCAGGAGAGAGAGAACAATTTTAGTGTAGTTTAAGTGTGATATCACACATTAACGGACGCAGTTCACTCTAACATTCTACAGTGTGAGGTTAAATGAACAGGCATAAAATGCTGGAGAGTAGCTGGAACTAAACTGAATTTAAAAATGAAGCAGGACACTGTGCTCAAAGTTTTAAGCAATGCTTTTGTTATTTGTTCTTGTTAACAAACTTTAAAAGTTATCATGATGATGTGGCGAAGATAGTAGATGGGGGATTTAAAAGTTGCAGACTCTATGCTCTGTTTTCTTAGGGTTGTTTTACACTTTTGCTTTAAGCAACTCCTTCTCTTCCTGTGTAATGCTTTCTCAGATAATTACTTGAGATCCATGAAAAATTCTGTAGCTTTTGAAGTTTTGACTTGAAAGTTCAATAATTCTATAGTGATTTACTTAAGCTCAAATTATATTAATCAGGAAACTAGAGCTTCCCATTGGAAGCCTTTCCTCAGTTTACCCAAGAGAACTTTTAAAAATAGTCTCCTGTGTATCCCAGGACCTGTGGAGACTGGGGTGCTGTCTTCTGTCTAAATATCTCCATTGAGAAGACTGTAGTTTTCTAATTTCCTGAAGCTCTTATATAATAAGGGTTTCCCACTGCTCTTTAAAGTTTTTTTTTTTTAATTTTTATTCTGTGAATTATTTTGAAGCAAATTTGTGTTAGTAGCAAATCATAGTTTTTTCCTCACCAAATAATTGCGTGAGGCACAAGCTCATGTGATCTTTCAGGGATAGACAGCGCGAGTTTCCTTATTTACTCAAACAGGCTGACTGAAGACAGCTTTTTTTTTGGGGGGGTTGGTAAACTTTCATTAGTTTATGTTTTTATCCTCTGTTCTTTGGCAAATGTCCCCTCCAAGTCCAAAGGTTGATTTATATACTTTGTTTTTTGTTGTGAGATTTGCTTCATGGCTTATCTTTTTAGTGTAAAAGGCCTAAAAATAACTACCATGGACAATTGCTTCTTGCAAATAGCTTTGCAGTAGAATACAGTTTAATAGATTGATGCTTACAGTAAATGTCAGCTGTAAAGTGTGCTGTCTGTGGGATTGTTTCATAAAAGTGTCATACGAATGTGATGAGTGTGCTTTATACATTCAATCCTTGGTTCTGTAAATTGTCATTTATTAACCAGAAGTCTGTTTTTTTTATATCATTTATAAAATTAATCTATGCTTATTTACCTCATTTTTCTTCATTTTTTTGTACTGGGGTTTGAACCCAGGATCTTGCACAGGATAGACAGTGTTTCACCATTAAGCTATATCCATGGCTAATCCACTCTTGTTAAACATATACTTCTGAACAGTATAGACTAACCTCCAGAATATTCAGCTACTTTTTGCTATAGTTCCTATGTGAGAATTCACTACTGTGGCTTATTATAATCAATATACATTTTGTTTAAGTGTTAGCAAATGTAATCTGATCTTATTTAAAAAATTCAAATAAAACATTGTACAAAATATTTTAATAAGCTGTCTTCAGGCTTTTTGTTGGTGATAAGTCCAAATAATATTATACCATATTTTATAATCTAGATATTTAACTTATTATGGGGTTGATTTATTCTAGTCATTATTTCTCTTTGTAAGACAAATAAAGTTTATCTATACACTAAATGCCAGTTTCATCTTTGAGTATAGATAAAAGTATATGAAATAGTTTTTTTATTTTGATTCTATTGATATTTTGCCCTAATACTACATATGTAAAGTCAGTCAACAAAAATTAAATTGTGTCAGACAAATTACATGGATTCTGATAGGCAGGTTTCAGGCAGTTCATTAATCTGTGAAAAAAATAAGACAACAAAAAACCTCTTTGGCTTACTGTACTTTAACTATGTTTAGTGTTGGGTTATTTTTTAAGCATACAGATAGAGTTAAGTTTTTGCTTTTGACAATTTCCTACTGCTAATTTTCTTTGGGGGTGATAATTTTATCCAATTAATTTCATTTATCATAAATAAACAGGTCCAATAAAAAGAACTGTTTAATCATATCTTCATTAGTTGGTTTATTACTAACATGCCATTTACTTTATATTTTGAGCTCATTCTGTATATTTGTATGAGAGGAGTCACTCGCTAATTTGTCTTCATATTAGGAAAAAACTAGTGCTCTCAAAGATAAGGGTTTGTTAGTCATTTATTTGCTTAGCTGTTACTTAGTTTCTCCTGTGTGTTAGACACAGCTAATGTTAGAAACAAAGCAGCTACTTCTCCTAGTTGTACATATGCCTTCCAGTAGAGAAGACAGCACATATTGTAAAAGAAGAGCAGTCTGGCAAGTGAAGCCTGCTGGGAGGTAAGGACAGGTGTTGGGCAGTGGGGGCGGGAAGTGTATGTTCATGTCCTGTGGATCACAGCACTCATGAGGCGACGTTTAAACGGAGCCCAAGAAGGTGGTAGGTGCTGGCCGGGCAGGGTTAGAGGAGAGCAGTCTAGGTGGAGAGACGAGTGTGGTCAGTTTTGAGAGTAGTAAGTCAGTACTGTGGTGTGTGTGCTGATGGGAAGGACAGATCACACAACAGCTAAGTTGGATGTCAAGGGACTGCTCGCTGTAGCTGGGTAGGAGTGGATGGTAACATTCACAAGAAGAGAGACGGCACCGAACTCCACCTGCCTCTGCCTCCCGAGTGCTCCTGCCTGTTGGGATTAAAGGTGTTTGTCACCAATGCCCAGCTGGTTCTAGGCTTGGTTAAGTTAGATAACCTCTAGGCCAGTTGTTAAATGTATGGTTGTAGGTCAAAGAATACATGAGATATTTTAAAATATTTACCTAAAATATACAGATTACTTTTAAATATTAATTCTAAAAAAGAAGAGATTACTTGTGGTACAAAGATGTTTTCCCCATATATTATAGTATACTGTGCTTATGCAAGAAAGTGAAAGAAAAAAACCTATCATGATATGTAAAAAATGATGGCCTTGTGGCTAAAGTAAAATACTATTACAATTTATATTGATTAATAATTATGGCCCTACATTTTAAAACAATGTTTTGACTTGAAGTTTTATTTTTAACTAATACTTAATGATTATCATTTGGCTCTAGGAAAGAGATGTGGAGGAGGAAGAGGAGGAGGAGGAGGAGGAGGAGGAGGAGGAGGAGGAGGAGGAGGAGGAGGAGGAGGAGGGGAGGCTCTTTTACTGTTTCCTTAGTGCTACAAATCCTGTTCTCTTGTTTGTAAAATGACTGCTTCTCAGCCAGTTTCGGATTGCACTGATGCCGTTTAGATGTGGGCTAGATGATTTGGCAATAACTTCTGTTGAAATCTGTGACTACAATTAGGCAAGTTAAAGCACATTAGGAATTACATTGCATCTACCTTTCATTAGTTCTCCTGGGCAAAATAGTACTTTTAAAGGATTTACACAGGTAACATTTTCTAGAAGCTTTTCTTGATTCAGAAGTAATAGTCAGTCCCCCCAAGACCCTTTTACTGTCAGATATTTGAGGCCTTGCTTAATTATTCATGTGCTGTATGCATATGTTATGGATGTACATGTGTGTATAAATAGACCAGCCTTTGATTGTTTTAGATTTGACAGTAACTGTAGAGACTAGAACTGGTCAAAGTGCCAAGAGTAAGGGGCTGCTGAGCCATCAGTGGAGTCCTAGTGCCAAGAGTACAGGGCTGCTGAGCCATCAATGGAGTCCTGTATCACCCCCTTCAAGGCTCAGGGAACGTTGCAGAAGATGGGGGAAGAACACAGGAGCCAGAGGAGGAGTGGGATGAGACACTCCTTAGAATGACATCACCATTGCACTCTTGATCTCATAGCAGTTATGATTCCTAGCACAGGACCTGCACAGCATTGTGTCTGTGTGGCCAGGAGGAGGAAGAAGGACCCGTGAACATCCCGTGTCCGTCTCAATGGGCAGATAATGGTAGTTAAGGGGCTCTGTCTCAGGAGCTTCCTGAGGATTTGTGGCCACTTAGTGGTCCATTAGGAGAGAGAAGCATTTTCTTCAGTGTGTGTGCTCTGTAAATTATCCCTCTCCTTGGACCCTATAGCAACCCCAAGGAAACTCACTTGTTTATCAAGAATATACAGATATAAGCACAGCAGTGGACGTCTGTAGAGGGAGCACTGGCAGCAGATGGGCACAGAGGAGAGAAATGGGTGATGTTTGAAAGCATGTGGAATGATTTTTGATAACCTTAGAGTGATAATAGTACTAGCAATTGCATCATTTTAAGGAAGAAACCCAGAAATGCATACTGGGAAGCCACATTCAGACTTTCACTGTGGCATTTTGCATTTTACACTGTATTTTGTGATTGAAACTGACATGGCAATCTTTTCTGGTTTCAGATCACTCAACTTCAAGTGGCACACTGTCTTTTAAACCCAGTCGATCGTTGGTTACTCTTCCCACTGCTCATGTGATGCCATCCAACTCCAGTGCGTCAGTGTCCAAACACAGGCAGTCTGTAGCCTCAGATGGCTCCAAGTGGGCTACAGGCCTCGTGCAGACACTGGGGGAGCAGGACTCCTCACTAGACATGAAGGGCTTCAGGCCCCTACGGAAATGGTCATCTCTGTCCAAACTTACGGCCCCGGATAACTGCAACCAGAGTGGCACTGCACACACAGAGGAGTTGAGGAATGACTTGGGAAAGACAGGGAAGGGCAAGAATGTCCCACCCCACTTAAGGACCTTTGGGCCCAGCTGCTTACATGACAGTATGGAGATGCTTAAGCTGGAAGACAAGGAAATTAATAAGAAGCGGCCATCAACTCTGGACTGCAAGTATAAATTTGAGAGCTACAATAGAGAGGACATCAGAGCCGCCCCCTCAGCTCTCAGGAGACAGACCTTAGACATGACTTACAGTGCCTTACCAGAGAGCAAGCCCATTGTGACAGGCTCAGAGGCTTTTGAGTCTCCTAAGTATTTGATGCTTGGCCAGCAGGCAGTCGGTGGAGTTCCCATTCAACCTTCTGTGAGGACTCAGATGTGGCTTACAGAGCAGTTACGGACAAACCCATTGGAAGGCAGAACCACAGAGGATTCTTACAGCTTAGCTCCTTGGCAACAGCCGCAGATTGAAGAGTTTCAACAAGGGAGTGAAACTCCAATGCAGGTAAGGCTTAAAGCCTAGTGTTTGCTTCCCTCCGGTGGACATTTTGTTTATTGCAGTAACTATTGGATGCCTACACCCACAGGTTCTTTTCTCCAACTATAAATTTGACATGCTATGTTGGTTAGAAAAACAAATCCATTTGAGATAAATTAACACAAAAACCTTAAACATTTTGCTTAATTTGACATTTGCTTTATCATTTATTAAGTGCGCATAAAAATAAACCACATTTGGTCTAAAGGAATGTGAAACAGAAGCTGACATGGTGTAATAGAAAATTAATTTAGAAAAATAGCTCTTAGATTTTTATTTCTGATCATATCACATTAGGGCCTGATATTTTTCTTTTTCTTTATAAGTTTTGTTTTAAGTTTCATACAGAATGTTGGTTTTATGATGGTATTTTCATACATTGTTTTTCTTGGTCCTCTGCTCCTCCACCCCCAAGCCCAGTTCCCCCCCATTGCTCCCTTCCTCTTCCCACAAGATCCCTTTTTTCTCTCATGTCACATATATTTTGATACTCTCTTTTATTTTCTCCATATTAGCCCCTTGTAGTTTCATAACTGTTCATTCTTACATATATAAAATTAAACTCTAGGTTACAATATGAGAGAAAGCATATGGTATTTGTCTTTCTGGGTCTGGGGTACTCTGCTTACTATAGTGATTTCAAGTAGCATTCATTTCTATGCAGATCTCATGATTTCATTTTTCATAAAGGCCAAGTAAAATTGTATTGTCCATATGTACCACATTTTTCTTCCCATTCATATATTAGTGGGAGCCCAGACTTCTAGGCTGGGTTCACTTCTATCTGCTATGAGTGTCAGTAATCATGGGTATGCACTCATTTCTGTGGTAGGACTGTTAGTAGGGTCTTTTGGGACTTAGTCTATGGTACTGAGAACCTAGTGCCTTGTGACTTGTCACATTTCTTTGGGCCTTAGTTTCTTCTATAAAATGAGAGGGTGAAATCCAGTTATTGGTACTATTTTAGTAAATTTTTTTTTGTTTTTGTATTTAAGCCTATAAGTCAACTGCAATTGGTAAATGAATTGACCATCAAGATGTGCAGAATCAGTTGAGAGGAACCTCTATGATAATCCAGGATAAAGAAACAGTGTATCAATCCCTGTTGAGTCTGTGGAATAACATACTAATGGATACATTTCTTGATTTGGAAAAAAGGGGTTGATATGATGTACATTGTGGAAAAAAACTTGAGTTTTTAATTTTCCTAGAACACAGTAGAGAGAGAGAGAGAGAGAGAGAGAGAGAGAACACAAATAATGGAAAACATCCCTATATTCTTTAGAGTACTGCTTCTTTACCTGCTCTTGACGAAGTCTGGACTTTGACTTGGGGGGATGCTTACTTTCACGTGCCCCTTGCGTTCCTTGTTTTCAAAGTGGGATGTAGAATGCACAACCAGTAGATTCTCTTAAGCTCACGGTGGATCTGCCCCATGATGGTTAAGTAATGAAGTCTATTGCTAATGTTACATCTTTTCATGTCCCTGGGCTATAGCTGTTTAAAAAGGAAAATGAAATTTTGTGCCTATATGAATAATAAAGTGGTTTGATCAGTCAAGGTATCAACAACTAATCGTTTGACATGTTAATGGAGGCTTCTCTGTTACTGAAATGAAGATTTTGATTAAATAGCATACTGAGAGATGTGATGATGACACCACACTGTTTCATGTCTGTAAAATTTAACATGTAGTTTCAAGACATTACAATGGCTATTAGCATATAAGCAAATGTTTTCATGTGATTGACCATATTCCCATCTTGTCAAAAGACTCAAAAACAAGGCTAAACAATATCTGGTAGAAAAATTATTATATTATTGAGGCACCCCCATCTTGTATTTGTTTTATAAAATCTTGATTTATTACTTTATTTGGGAAAAGTACCCCTCCCAGACCTTTACAACACAAAACTCTTTATAATTAGAACATTTTATAGCCACTAGCATATAATTGTATAGCAATTTCATTAAAGCAAAATACTCATTTGAATATAGGTGATTCTGATTACATTTTACAGATAAACTTTTTATCACTGAAAATGTAAAAGGCTATATTAGATGTTTAAAAATTTGTTTGTTTTTAGTGTCCTGTAAATTAAGATACTTTACTTCATCGTTCTTCAAAGTTTTATTCCTTACAACTTACTCTGTGTATCATGATTAATCATGATAGAACAGAGTAAGCTCCCATTTATAGAGTGGGCTTTTTGTTCTTCACTTTAATGAGCTACTCTGTTCTGAAATCCTCATAGAATCAGATTGTAATTCTATGAAAAAGGACAAGAACTTGTTTTATGGAACTGTAAGTTGATGGCTGACACCTTGATGTTGATGTGGTAGTGAACAGTGCCTTGAAAGACATGGGACTTTTTGGTGGTAGTTTCACTCTTCATATAGGTACAGCCAACTGCAGAACTTCTGTATTTTTCTGTAGATAATTACTCGGACCATTTATTAGTGGTTCTCAACCTATAGGTTACAGTCCCCAACAAATACTGTATCTCCAAAATATTTACATTATGATTTGCAGCAGCAGCAAAATTATAGTTATGAAGTAGCAATGAAAATAACTTTAGGGTTGGGGGTCACCACGAGAGTAACTGTGTTAAAGGTTGTGGTATTAGGAGGGTTGAGAAACCAGTGCTTTAGATGATCATGTCATTCATGCTTTACAGATATTTTCTGGCTGTGGGAATCTCAAACCCTCAACGGAGAGAACCCATTAACATGGACTCCTTTCTGCTCTTTATAACTCCTGAGCCCAAATATCTTCTTTTCTACCAGGGATACAGACAGTTTGATTGAGTATCTCAGTTAAGGGCATTCATGTTAGAAACCAAAGTGAAAATTGATGCTTTATATCCTTGTAACCTCTGTGGGAAGTGTGTCTAATTATACTTCCTCTTCCTTAGTAATTGCTGTATTGGTAGTATGTCTCCACTGAACTTAAAATTAGGGGATTACAAAGTTGGAGTATAAACTATTTTATATTTTATTCAATTTAAGTTACTACATTTTGGTGAATATATTTTCCAATGTAACTTTTCTGTTCCTACTCTTTATTAGATAATGAAAGATATTTAAAAGTCTAGGAAGGGAGATTTAAAACATGTTAAGAATTACAAAATAATATTGCTAGCTCTATTAAATTTAGTAAAGTAAATGTTTATTCTCTGGGCAAGAGAGGGGACAATAGAGGGAGACAGCTTAATCTTATTACAGATACTATGCAGAATAAAACTTCACACTTAAGTAAAATGGAAGAATTAGTATTTGGAGAGAGAGAGTTCAGAAATCTGATTGGAATAGGAGAAATCCTCTAAAACCAAGGATATCCATATCAATGCCCTTCTATTAGTAATTGTCACAGCAACACAGTAAGATATTTTTGCTTGTTGATCACCAAGCCCTAGAGAGAACAGATTTGTGGTTAACTTAACTGTACTTGAATTCCTTTATCCCTGAGAAAAAATGAGAATCTCATCTTTTCCCTATTTGACTCTCATAAGCTTAAAAACAATAGTGTATAGATGAATGACATGATCTTTATTTCAAGGTATTTATTCTGACAGTGTAACTACCAAGTTTTGTGTAATAATATGGTAATAACAATAGTAGTCATACATGTGAGGACACAGTAAGCTATTTTAAATAAGAACACTTCATTTAAGTGATCACTTTTCTATTTTGTGGAGACCTGAAGAATACTTAGTTCCTGTTTAAAAAAAAAATGGAGCTGTAAAGTGAGCTTCTGGGCAGTATAGCTAGTGCTGGGTGTAGAACGTGAGCTTTTTTTGCAGTGCTTTTTCAAAATTAAAACTCATACTTCATTGTCAGGGAAAATTGGGAAAGATATTTATGGGCCATTTTGAGGAAATTGGCAGCTACATTATGCACACTTAGTCATTGTAAAGTTTGTTTACAAGATCCAGTCGATGAATACATTGGCTAACAATTTGCTTCCCTCTTAATCTTGACATTCTAGGCAGGGAGTAGGCTGTATTGTTTTCCCTCTTGATGAGTGCTGGTTTGAAGCTGAGCTGGCATGTTACAGATCTGGAGGTGGTGGTGTCACTTCATAGAAGCATTACGATGATGCAGATCAGCAGGAGACATATCAAGATGAGGCAGAAATTGATAAACAGATTCTGGAGGTTCTGACGTGCTTGCTGAGGCATTTCAATAGTTGAGGCTCTCCTGATAGCAGAGCGAGTGAGGTATTGGACTTTTTCCATGATGCAATAGCAGGAAGGCAATAGCAGAAAGCCTGAAGTTTTAAGTGGTCAAAAGAAAGATTAAAAGCTGATTGTAGGCAGGCTAATGTGAGCTGTCTTCTGTTAGGAGGCCTAGAATGTGAAAATGGGAAATGGATTAGGTTCATATACCTGTACCCATTCTCTGGATAGATGCACAACTTATATTCCCTATTCTCTGGACCAACATGTTTTATAACATCAGGTGTCTCTAGGCTCCATGGCCTCTCTGCTTCTTGTTTGAGCTGTGGGAACTGTAGTTTTTGGCACATATTACTTGGTTTGTGGAATGCTGTGATTTCTTTAAATCTCTCATTGATGTGAACATTTATTATAAGTCTAATTGATATGAGTGTAATTGGTATGAACATTTATTATAAATGTTTCAGGACTAATCTCATAAAAGGGAGGCATATAGTAAATTATATCTTGAATTTTATTTTGAATTTTAATTTTAGTCCAAAATAAAATAGTTCACTGAGAAGTTAAATATGAAAAAAAAATCAGATTCCATCTGTTTGCCATTCTCCTTTATGAGCTACACCTTTGATGTCTTCCTCCTGACTTCTTCCAGGTCTAGGCCCTTGTAGAATGCTATTTTTAAACACTTTAACACGATATTGTTGAGGACAAAAGGCTGCTAAACTTGTAATAATTATTGTGCGAAACTACCATGGACAGTCCCAATTTGCAGCTTATCTTGCTTACCTGGAGTGGGTTTGTATCTGGCCTTCTTTCAAAGTTTCTAAACCATTGTTGAATATGTAGAGTCTAAAGCTTTAATAATTAATAAACAACAACATAAAGCTTATTATTAGGAAATTAGGTGCTGGTTTAAAGTAAACTAAGTGAACTGTCAGAAGGCACATTTATTGTGTGGTCAGTCTGGCCTCAAACTGGAGGCCACCTTTCTGCCTTTGCCTGGCTAATGTTTTGTTTTTTGTCAGAACATTTTTGTGTCTTAAAACAAGAAGGATAAAAAGAAACAAATGCAGTAACTTACTGTCTAGCGGCGACTGTGGTTTAGCTGGCAGTCAGTTGGATTTCCCCTGTGGGCTCTGTGGGAACTCTCCCCTCTTGGGAACTCACCTCAGCCTGCTGGCCCCCTACCTGAGACAAGTGCCCAGCAGAGGAGGGAGGGGACTGGGAAGGGGGAAGAGCCAGTCGGGATCGTGTGCTGCATGCCAGGCACTCAGGTGCCCTAGTTCTCAGATCTTGAGTGTGGCTGCAGCTGCTCTAGCACATGTGGCTGAATTTATCTACAGTAGTGCCAGCAGTGCCCGTTTAAAAGATGAGAATTCAAACCTGGCTTAGTATTTAATTACTTTTGTTTGAATTCTCCAGATAAAATGCACCCTTCAACAACAAAACAACCATTGAAGTTCTCACCATTTCTTCAGATAAGCCAGAAGTTGGTTTGTTCCTTGTTTTTTTTTTTTTTCTTCTTCCCTAAATTGGCCCAATAAATACCCTAAATTCTGTCTTGATGAGGAATCATTGAATAACAAGATGGAGCTCTTCCCTCTGAAATTGCCATACAGCTATGGCTCTTTCATCTGTAGATTTATTTTCATTGATGGTAAAAAATACATGTATTTGTTTGTAACATATTCCTGATTTTGGACTGCATAGTCCATGCTGGTCTTAACCTTACTGTGACACACTGGTTAGTTCTGAATTTACAGTCCTGCTTCATCTGGGACTGACAAGTGTGCCACCACAAAACTGTTTTTAACCTTATATTGAGGCTTCAGAAAGAGAATGCAGGGAGAGAGTGTTAGCGAAGAACTGAACAGCACTTAGCAAATATCCCCCCCCATCTGTTTTTGAAAGCCCTGGGGAAGTACACACTGGCCAGCACTAGAGGGCCTCAGTTGACTGCCACTCTGGAGAGGAGGGAGGCGCATGCAGGCAGGCTTTACTTTCCTGTGTTTATTTAGTAATGCATGCTTCAGGATTGTGTCAGGTAAGGATACTTACACACTGTTTTTGGAAATGTCTGAAGATACTGCATCGTATCAGTTCTTGATAACCAATTCTAAATTTTTGCTTTTTGTTAGTCAGTGTGTGAATTCACACATTAGATGAAAATTATTTTCTTAATGTAAATGACAAAATGGCAGAGTGAGTGGGTAAGAAAGGAAATTGAATATGGGAGTGGAATGAAGTATCGAAACAAAAAGTATTGAAGTTTTTGTGCAGTTACGGGGAAAAATTAGTCTAAATGGACTGGAGGCATATTTTTATCAATGAAGCAAGCTAAATAATTTGGTATCAGTAATTTTTTATGCCTGGCTTTGAAAATGATATTTAGAATAGTATACAGAGTAGTAAAGATACAACACTTGATGGATCTTAAGTGAAATGGAGCGCTTTTTTAAGTTAATAAAAGTTTGCATCCTCTACATTGCCTTTATGAAAATGTACCATTTAACCATGCTAATCAGTGCACATAGCCTTACCTGCTGAAGTTTTTCTATTTGCATGTAGCTCTGTGAACCTGAGCAGCTCACCCTTTTTAAATTTTTTTTTCTAAATTGTGATGTAGAGATGCAGGGCCAAACACACAGAATTAAGAATTAAGATCAGAGAGAGTGTTTGTGTATAAGTGCACTTAGGAAATTAGAATAAGGAAGTTTATACGAACTACTTTATAGAGGTATGATCTATACTTATATACAATTTGAATTATTACTGTAATTTATAATTTATTTGATACATTTTATGCATTACATTTTTAATTACTTGAACATTTTAATAAAAATAATAAGTCTTAATAAATTAGTGAGATTAAGTAACAACATTTGTTAATATATGACCCAAACATAATGATTTTCCATTATGTCTACCAAAACATTGGTGCAACTCCTCTTGGAAAAGCAAATGATCTCATTCTTTTCTCCATGGTAAAAAGTTTCTATTTCATAATTTGTCTTTTATAATTCTTCAATGTTGTAAAGTAAATATGCACAGTTCTAACATATCTGGTATTTTATATATGTAATACTAATCACATATTAATCATATATATAATATTAATTACAGCCACTATTTATGCCACCTTCTTGCTCTGCTAAAGAAACTTTAATGACAGAATTTGTACTTTTTCTACAAGTTGTCTACTTTTTGGAACAAAATGTGATGTAGGGAAATTCTGCTTCCCCATTGAAAGAATTTTTGTACACATCATTAAAGTTTGAGAATATTATTTGGTAGGGGCAGGGAGATGGCTCAGTAGGTAAAGGACAGGAAGGCATTTGCTGCCAAGCCTCTAACACAAGTTCAATGTCTGCAGTCTGTATGGTGGAAGGGGAAAAGTGACTCACAAATTATCCTATGACCTTCACACACATACCGTGGTACTCTTCCCCCATCTTCTCTCTCTCTCCTCTCTGTCTGTCTCTCTGTCTCTCTGTCTCTCTCTCTCTCTCTCTCTCTCTCTCTCTCTCTCTCTCACACACACACACACACACGGGTACATGCTACATAAGTAAAAATGTAAAAAAAAAATGCTTATCAAAACCTGGCACCAAGTGTCATTTGTATACGATCAAAGGACAAGTATTTTTATGAATACTAAAGTATTAAGAGGCAGTTTAAGGCTCCTCAGCATGAGAGAGACACATACTGGAAATAGTTTTTGCATATTAAGAATGCTGTGTAGGAGGTTCCAAAGTTGTGTTTGTCATAAGCAACAGTTACTATTACAGGAATTGAGAAAGTTTTATTTTAGCATATACATTTGTTATGAATATAAATAGTGAAATAAAGTGATATAATTTTTTAATTAGTCTAATGAATTTAAAGGTGAGAGAGAAATTTTATTTAGTAAGTTGTTTGTAACAAATGATAATAGTGAAGTTTTTTTGTGGAATCTTCATTCCTGGGCAATTTTTTCTTGTGTACTTATAAATTTATAACAGGAAATTTAAGAACATTGGAAAATAAAAACTTGACAAAAGTATATTCTGTTGTTAGATGAATATACATTTATCAAAATTTTTCCTAGTTAGGAATGCTTGTATACCAAGAAGCCCCCCCTCCCTTTAAAGTGTTGAATTACTTTTGTCACTTAAAAGAAAAAAAAATCCACCTTGTTTGTGATAAGTGTTTTTAAAATTATAACATGTTCTTCATAGTATCACATTTAAAAGAAGCTATTCTGTTTATGAAAATGGAAGTTCTAGAAGTGTTTGGAATTGACTGGACTCTAGAGAGTAAAATCTCTGAGAGTATTTAAAAATGAGCTCTACTCTTTATTCTTAAAAATCTGTCATGTCACATTAAGAACCACAATGACAGCATCAGAGTAAGTATGCTAGCAATGTGTGTGTCCCACAGTTATAAATAAACTGTGCCCCACAGTTGTCAGTGGCCCTGTCCTGCACGGTCTCAGCAGAGTAACACAGCAAATGAAGCCATTTCTTTCATATGAATATGAATTTACCTCTATCACCATATATGCTATTATAATTGAGAGGGTTTTAAATCAGAAGAAGGTCATGTTTGAAAAACCAAAACAGTAACCAAAATTTAAAGGTGAATAGAACCTCTTTTAAAGTTGCTTAACTTTTACTCTCAGTAAATGGGCAAGCATTTATATAGAAATTAAGCATTTTGTCATTCATAACAGATTCCTTTATTGTCTGCCTTTGAATTGGAATTTAGAAGATAGGATTCTTTTAAAATTTTAGTTTGAATTACAAAAAGTAAGAGTTTCCCAAATCAATTATATTATGTCTTACCTTGGCTTTTGTGATCATTACAGCTCAGAGTATGAAGTTGTTTGAAGTCTTAGAAGAGCTTAGCCAGGAAGTTCTCTGTTCCCCGGGATTATGGGAACAGTTGCAGTAGGTGGAGGAGAAAAAGTGTTCTAGGGAGGTCTTGTGATGTCACATCAGAATTCTAATGCGATTGGTTAGCTATGTTCTTATCACAGCCTAGCCTTAGAACCTATCTTACTTTAGTTTTGGAAATCACTTTAGCTTTGGAAAGTCATTAACACTTTATGCTTCACTTTTAGTCCTTAATTTTAAAATGAGTAAAGCAGATAACTGCGAAGAAAATAAGTAAGCTTGAAGATACAGTTTTATAGTAAAGAGTTATACATCTTCAGACTTGGAGGTAAATGTATACTACTGGTAGTGTAGAAGAACTAGAATAATCGTTGTGAGAGGGATGGTGTGAGCTTAGCAGGAACAGTGTCCTTTGAGCTGCCTGAGATCTTTAGGGCTGTAGCTTTGGATGCAGCAAGCATCCTTAGGCAGTGTTTGATGCCTTTCCTATCCTGTTTATATTTGTGCTCCATATCTGTCTAGGTACAGGGGAGAGAATATGTACGAGGAAACTAGGTTAATAATTGCTTTTGTTGAAAAAGAAAAGATTTTTCTTATAGTTGAGAAGGAGCAAATGTGTATGTTGTATTTTCTTCAGTTAACAATGTTTTTATGGATGATTCCACATTTCAATAGGTATGCATTGTTCCCAGAAAGATAGTAAGATATAAATTTAGGTCCTTAAGATTGTATAGCTTAAACCACCAAAACCAAAACAACAACAAACCCCAAAACCCAAATAGACTTTTAATAAGCTGGTATAGTACTAATGGTAACTTTTTGGAAAGATATGGCTGTAGAAACCTGTCAGCTGTATGGCAATGAGGCAATGTTGACCAGGTTTTCAAGTGTTGAAACTTAAGTGTTGGAACGTTTCTGAAAGTTTTTGCACCAATGTAGCATTTTCTTGTCTGAAATGTAAGTAAAACTTTAGAAAGTAGAATGACACTTGTAGCTCGGTGCTGTCTTTGGATAAAGTCCTTCTGCAGAGCCGAGCACTGCGCTCTCTTCAGATGTTTTATTGCTTTTACAATTCATAAATCAGCACACGTGCAAATCCTGATTTTTAGACTTGACTGTTTAGTTTTGGAGAACCTCTTTGTAACTTTTAGAGTGCCGATAGCAGAATAAACTCAGCCTCCCCTTTCCTGTGGGTAGCAAGCTTGTGACTGCAGCTGCTCGTGTGTCCTTAAATGGATATGATCTTGACTTCTTGCAAAGCAAGATGAAACCCTTCTCTTGAACAGATCTCTTGTTACTTAAAAGGTTAGCGAAAACCAACTGAAAAATATTTTATCCAAGTTCTTCTATAAATATTATTAGGCAAGTATTTACCACTTAGGAGTAAAGTGCAGACTGTTATTGCAAGAATTCCCTGTCGTGTGTGTGGTGCCCAAAGTGCCAGTGTTTGACACTTTCCTCCGTGCTTTACAACTATTTTCTTTCTGTCTTTATATGATAAAATACCGTGTTATCAGTTGTAAATACAGCTAGTAATGTGAAACCTTAGACGACTCAGTAGCTTCTAGTAACGTATGAAAGGTAACAGCTGGTACAGAGCAGGTGAGGCCTGAGATAAGCTGTGTTATATTACAGTTCCTGACGAAATTGGCATAATTTGGACTTAGCTTTTATACAATGGCATATATCAACAAATAAGCTCTTAGGATAGTTGTAAGTGAATTATTCAGGACTGTGACTAGTTTTGCAAAGTCTTCTTTGTCGGATATACACATTTATTTGAGAATGAAGCTTAGGGAAAACAGAATTGATCATACTTGGTGGTGAAACTAAGGAATTGCTACAGACTAAATATATCCTAGTTCTTTTACATGTTTGCAAGTGTATTTAAAGACACATGACCCAAGCACAACCCTTGGGAAGGTGCTGTGGGCTCTGACGACTGAATGGAGTCATTTCCACTGTGTAGTTGTGTACGAGGTGAGCACCTTTCAGGGTTGCTCTTTGGGGAAGTTAGCTGTGCCACGTGAGAGAATTCCTATGAAACTTTAGGCATTACTTATATTTCAACAAGACTCTGTAACCAGATTGTTTAGTAGAAACATTGGTCAGCTATTGAGTGCTCAAAAATTGCTGCACTTGAGTCTGGAGAAACTTTAAGAATTATTTGTCAGTCTTCTTTTGGAGTCAAATCATCATTGGAATCCACTTTTGGGCACATGACTTTAAGAAATGTTTGGAATGATATTGTGGCTGAGGGTTTAGCAACAAGAAGTGTACATAGTGATTATCAGAGATTCTGTGACAAGCTGTCCATTTCCTGTTAGTACTCAAGAATGGAGTGATAATGTATGGCCATGAATCGATGGAGCACGGGTCTTTGAACAAGTTAGAGAGAGGCAGTTATTTGTTATTTTTATTGAGTTCTAAATGAAATTTTTGTTTATTAATTTTCTTTTTCTAAAGAGCAGAATTATTAAGAAAATATGAAGGAAAAAAACCTCTTGAGAGTGGGAGGGGCCTAGGAGGAAAGCCCTATTTGTTCATTTTGGACCATAAGCTACTGAAATGCTAGCTGTGCATTTGACCCTTGCTGTGGAAATTTCAGATAACTTCCTAAGGTTGAGTTTCACAGTCTGTGGACTCTATATCCATGCATCCAGCTAGCAGTGGATAGAAAGTAATTCAAGCTACTTGCATTCAGAATGTGTACAGACTCACTCTTTCATTATTCCATAAATGATAATACACACTTTCTATTACATTTCACATTATTTAGAGATGATTTACAGTATACAAGAGAATGTGTGCATGTTGTGTGCAAATAGTGTGCTATTTTTATCAGGGACTTGAGCATTTACAGATTTTGGTATTCAAATTAGGACCTGGAACTAACCCCATTAAGATCTGGAAATAACCCCCTAAAGGTATGGAGGGAAACCTATTATGGCAATTTAAGACTTTTTTAAATATTGCATTTATCACTGTTTTATTGCATTTATCATAGACCACAATTAGACCTGCCTATAGATATTACTTAACGTACCAGGCTTGGCTGTACATGTCTGCCCGTATCCTAGAACTTGGGAGGGTGAGGAGTTCTGAGGTCATCATCAGCTACATAGTAAGCTCAAGCCTAGCCTAGGCCACATGAAACCCTGTCAGAAAAATCCAAAAAATGATTTTAAAAAATGTAGTGTACTGACAAATAACCTCTATTACTGTGTCACAGGATTGTTTTTAAAAACAATTTGATTGTAACTTGTTTCTTTTCTTGTCCCATGCATTCTACTTTTTAAATGAAAAGTTTTCAGTTTATAGAGTTATGGCAGAGATAGTACATATGCTTTATATCCAGTTTCTCATATGAGCATTTTCCATTAGTATTTGTTATTTCAACAATTGTGCAGATGCTACCATGTATTTTTAGTAATGTTGTTACTTAAATTTTCTTAACCTTTCTTTAAAACTACATTTAGTAATCATGTCTCTTTTCTGCTGACTTGGTTTTAACAATTTCTCCAAACTTGCTTTTTAAATGATCCTGGCAGTTCTGAAGATTAATGGTTATTTTATAGCATCTCCTTAGATCTTGATGCCTGATGCTTCTCTCATGCACAGGCTGGTTAATCCTTGCTGGTATTAAGGTCACAGGGGGTAAGATGCCACTTCATTGTACTCACACTGACATGTGGATGGGTCCCTGTTGTTAACCTTGATCCCTAGAGGAAGGGTAGTGCTTTCGGGGTTTTCCTCTTAAAAAGTTACTCCTTTCCTCTTTCTGAGCTGTTGTTTGACAGAGTAAGAGAACAGACTTCCTTTCTTCCCTCATCAGTAGGTTCATGAGTGAGGCTGTTAGACAAAGGGCAGCTTTACAAGACAGAAGCACACACATTTAAGTATTGCTTAGTCTTTGTAAGAGAATAGCCCTAAGAAGCAGATAAACTTGCAGGTTTCTTTTTTTAATTTAGGTTCAATAGAAAAGTAGGTAGTAACGGAGAGATGATTAGATAATGGGGTGCCATCTAGTAATAAAGTAAGGGGAATTTAGTAAGGCACGTCTGTTCACATTCTTCTCTGGGTGTCTTGATCCTGCAGGTATGCACTGCCATGCCGGGCACATTTTCTAATTTCTCTAGGCAGATCTATTTATGGTAACATGGAAGTAGTGATAAATACAATATTTCATGGCATCTGAGAGTGTAACAGCGGTCCCTTTCCTCTGGGCATAGGGGACCACCCCTCCAGTGAGGGTCCTATCCTCTGTTTTAGTGGGGAAAGGGTGGGAAGAACCAGGACGACTTCCCTAGGTTGCATGATTTGCTTCGGAGTTGAGGGAGGTGACAGACGTTACCCTTCCTGCTGGTGCCTTTTCTCAGGTGCCAAGCTGCTGCATTATGTTGTACTGCTCTAGCATGGACTATTTCTGGAATTATTTAGAATTATACATGTGCGTTCTGAGAGCGGAGCGTTAGGATTCAACTTTACGGGCAGGGTCTGTGGGACACTGTGATGCCTGTGATGGAAGCGTCTGTGGTTGGGATAGCCCTTTTGGAGTTTCTCAGCAGGCTGAAATGAGGCATTGTAGCTTGGTCTTTCAGGCTCGGTCTGTTTTGTTTTGTCTGTTATCACATTCCTCTGTGTCTTGTGCTCTGAGTGTGCAGCTTCCTGTGACAGGTTACTTTCTATTTTGAGCCAGGGTACTTTTGACAGGAATGCCCCATCAGAGTGTTCCCTCAACTTATCTCTCTGTGAAGCTTTCCCTGCCCTTTACCAAACCATTTTACATTCCTGTTCATTTCTGTCTGCCCGTAGTTTATCTGCCAGACTACAAGCCCTTTGAGAGCCATTTTAAGAACTCCTTTTATTTGCTGTTTATTCATTTTTCTTTATTTGTTTAAGGTCTTTTTATGTATCACAGGTTAGCCTCAAACTCACAAACCTCTTGCCTCAGCCCTCCAAATTTTAGGATTACAGGCACCTGTAGCTGTGCCCACCTACCACCTGTCCTTTATAGTCTTCTTCCCTGGCGGAGAACTGGCCTGAGGTGATTCGTAAATACTTACCGAATGAAGAGTTGAACACAGTAATAGAGTGGGCTCTGGGAAAGATGTCAGGTGGTTTTGAGTTACCAGTAGAACTGTTAGAGACAGTTCTTAAATACTCTAAAACTTACTCAGGGGGAAAGAATACAAATGATTAAGACACATAGGATAGTAGAGTAATCAAGAAAGTATAGTTTGTTATTATTTAAAAAGGCAAGTGTGCTTGAAGGGTGTGGAGAAAGACCACATTAGATAAGTCTATGCTTTCTGATTTGTGTTTTATTTTTTTTTTTTTAAATTAAGACTTTATTTTGTTTCTTCAGTGGATTTGCAATCTTTCTTGGTACTTCATATAAACTCTTAACATTGGCTCTCTCACACACACTCTTATTTATACAGTTTTTAAATTTAGCTTTTACTTGAATGTATAATCTACTTTTGTGAATTTTAGTGAGGCATGCCTGTGAAATACTCACCTAGAACAAAAGCATGGTATTTGCCTGTCTGTAATACCACTTAGAAGGCAGAGGGAGGAGGATCTTGAGTTTGAGACCAGCCTGGCCTATGAAAAGAAACTGTCTCAAAAGCTTACAGGTAAACAGATTGACCCTTTCCCACAAAACCCAAAGCACATTAACAGTAACTTATATGTAGCTTTTTTGTGTTGCTTTGTTTCCTCAACCTTCTCAGTCAGAGAGAAATGCTTACTTGGAATTTTGGGTTTATTGGTTTTATTTCTTTGTCCCCCCTCTTTCTCCGTCCCTCTCCCTCCCTCTCTGCCCCCCCCCCTGTGTGTGTGTGTGTGTGTGTGTGTGTGTGTGTGTGTGTGTGTGTAAGAACGCTATAAGAATTCTATTTACACAAAGTGAAAGAAACAGTAGAGTCCACTGTGTGTTTTCTAGAAACACGTCCATTAGTGTAGAACTAATGTGAATATGTAGAAGTTAAAAGCACCAGAATTAACACTCAGGAGGAAAAGCACGTTGAGACTGAAGCATCAAAGGAGCCCATGCAGGAGGAAGCAGTATGACTTTGGTTCTAAGAGCTGCAGAGGACAGAGGCAGTGCCAGCTCGAGGAGGAAGCACATCACATGGACCAGACTGAACAAACAAAGGAAATTCTGTAGACTGGGAAACTGTTGCACCTTTAATACTCCAGGTCACTTGAGTGACTTTTAGCATAGCCTTACAATTGTTAAGTTCAATGTGCCTGGTCCTTGCTTCCACTGTATTTATTGTAATTTGTTAGAGAAAAGGAAATTCTAAGGTTACCCACTCCTTTTTTAAGTTGGAATCACCATTCACTAAGTTAGATTATCACATACAAATCTGTGTTTACGTGACCTTAGCAGGTTTCTGAGCTTTTTAAAGACAGTAGTTAAATGAACTACTAAATTGCCTTTTGTTTTTACCCTTGTCTGTTTCTTCTTCACAGTCATACCAAAGTGTGCCTTCTCAAGTTTACCTTCCCGCCTTTCACATGCTGAGAATCCCGTCCTAGTCATGGTCACTTCAGGAGTAACACCTAAATTTTACAGAATACATATTTTGTCTTTTTCAATATAAGTAACCATTGACATCTATTCACACCAGTACAATTGCACAATTCTGTCATTGCATGCTATGACATTTACAGACTTTCTTCTGTCATTCTGTTGCAACCTCTACAGAAATACATGGGGAACTCTGTTCAGTTTATTCAGATATTTACATAAGTTACAAGTGATTATCTCATATTTCAGAATAGCCAGAAGTTTAGCTAAAACTTTAAGAAGAGAAAGTGATTTTTCTAACTTTTTAAAGAATTTTTTTGTAGCTAATGTAGCTAATATTTTTGTAGCTAATGGGTTGTCTCAATATATTTTTGTAGCTAATGGGTTATCTCAATATATTTTTGTAGCTAATGGGTTGTCTCAATATATTGTTGTAGCTAATGGGTTGTCTTTGATACTGATTGCCATCAGAGGACAAGAGTAGGAATGAAGGTTCAGAGACTTTAAATAAAATAAGCTGGTTCCTTTCTCCTTAGCAATCCTGAGGACCTGGGGTTTTAAATGTATTCCATCTCTAATCTGTTCTTATTTTGACATATGTGCAGTATCAAAAACTGTCAATACATTGAGTTCAGTTATCTAATTGGCTTGAACACTGTGATTCATGAATCAGTTAGCAATCCATCTACACAAACAGAAATGTCTCTCATGGGCTTTATAGGCAGAAAAAGGCTGCAGGAAGCAGCAAAGGTTCAGAAAAGCAAACTGATCCTTTTATTAACTTGAAAGTATTGAAAAGGGGCTTCCTTAACCTTTGGCTTCTGATAGAATGCTGGGAATGTCCTGGGCTTATTTATTTATTTCAGTGTGGCCATGCGGTTCTGGTGGAGTGATCCCATTCCTGTCTTGGTGTCCACTGGGGTCTGGTATAGGGGTGCAGTCTAAACAGTTGACCCACAGCTGTCATAGTAACATGGTACTTGTGGTGTGTTTGTGTCACTCATGGCTTCTTAATATTATTTTCAATTGCCATCCCTCCCATCTTCCTTCATGCTCAACTACTTACATGTGTGGTTTTGGGGGAGTAAATCTTCCCGTACTTTAGTATTTTCATAAATAATCAAAGGTCCAGTGGTTTGATTACACTAAACTAGCTTGAAAATGTAGTTATGTTAATTTTAAAATGAGTATGCAAATTTCACAAAAAGCTGATTTCCAATTTATTCTTTCTTAAAGTTTAGTTATTTTGCATCCTAGTGGCAGTTTCTCCTCTCTCTCCTCCCATTCCTCAACTCTGTCTCCCCTTCCCCAATTTACTCTTCCTCTTTTGGGGCTGGCCTCCCATGGCTATCAACAAAACATGGCACATCAGTTTGGCTGCAGGACTAAGCACATTCCCTTGTATTTAGGCTGGGCAAGGCAATCCATTATGAGGAATGAGGAATGCTCCATTGTGTAAATGTACCACATTTTCTTTATCCACTTTTCAGTTGAGGGGCATCTAGGTTCTTTCTAAGTTCTGGCTTTTACAAACAAACTTGCCGTAAATATAGTTGAGCAAATGTCCTTGTGGTTTGATTGAGCATCCTTTGGGTATATGCCCAAGATTGGTATAGCTGGGTCTTGTGCTAAATTGAGTCCCAATTTTCTAAGAAACTGCCATGTTGATTTCCAAAGTCGAAGTACAAGTTTGTACTCCTGCCACCAATGCAGGAGAGTTCCCCTTGCTCCACATGCTCTCCAGCATAAGTTGTCATTAGTGTTTTTGATCTTAGCCATTCTGACAGGTATAAGATCGAATCTCAGAGCTGTTTTGATTTGCCTCTCCCTGATGATTAAGGATGTTGAACAATTCTTTAAAAGTGTCTTTTGGCCAGTGGAAATTCTTTGTTTTTTTTTCCTTTCCATTTTTTATTTTTTGATTTCATTTTATATTCCAAGCACAGTTCTCCCTCTCACCCCTCCCACCCCACCCCCTCACTTCCTCCCATCCTCCCTTATTTCCCCCCAGCCCACCCCTAGTTCACTCCGCCTCATCAGTAAGGGCTCCCATGAGGAGTCAATGTAGTGTGGTTCAATAGGCTGGGGCAGGGCTCAGCCCCTCTCCCATGCATTAAGACTGAGCATGGCATCCTACCATTGGGAATGTGCTCCAACAAGCTAGGTCATGTATTGGGGTTATATTGTGGTCTGCTAAGCATGGCATTCTACCCTAAGGAATGGGCTCCAATGAGCTAGTTCTTGTACCAGGATTGTGTCGTGGTTCTACTTCCAGGGGCCCCTCTTACAGTTCCAGTTTCACAGCTGTCTCCCACATATGGAGGGCCTATCTGGTCCCCTGAAGTCTCCACAGTTGTAGGTCTAGAGTCCATGAGTTTCCATGAGCTTGGATCAGCTGTCTATAGATTTCTCCAACATGATCTTGACCTCCCTTGCTCATATGTTCTCTCCTCCCACTCTTTGCCTGGATTCCCAGAGCTAGTTGGTTGTGGATCTCTGCGTTCAGTTCCATCAATTACTGGATGAAGGCTCTATGATGATAGTTGGGGTATTCATCAATCTGATTACAGGGATAGGCCAGTTTAGGCATCCTCTCTACTATTCCCAGGAGGCTTAGCCTTACAGACAGCATTAGAAGGAAAACTCCAACCCAAGGAGGTTAGATGTACCCAGGAAAGCATAAGCAATAAGTAATCCTGCACCAGCAAATCTTAATGAAAGGAAACACACACACACACACACACACACACACCACCACCACCACCACCATCACCACCACCATCACCACCACCACCAAAAAATAAGAGGAAACAACAATCACTGGTCATTGATATCCCCTAATATCAATGGACTCAACTCACCTATAAAAAGATACAGGCTAACAGAATGAATATGAAAATAGCATCTACCTTACTGTATACTATACAAGAAACCTACCTCAACTTCAAAGACAGACATTTCCTCAGAGTAAAGGGATGGAAAAAGACTTTCTAATCAAATGGACCTAAGAAGCAAGCTGGTATAGCCATCCAAGTATCTAACAAAATAGACTTCAAACTATAGGTAATCAAAAGTGATGATGGAGGACATTTCCTATTTGTCACAGGAAAAATCCATCAAGAAGAAATCTCAATCCTGAATATCTATGCCCCAAATACAAGGGAATCCACATTTGTAAAAAAACATTACTAAAGCTTAAATTGCACATCAAACCCCATGCACTAATAGTGGGAGACGTCAGCATCCCACTCTCACCTAAAGCAGGTCACTTGGACAGAAAATTAACAAAGAAATAAGGTATCTAATAGATGTTATGACCCAAATAAAATAATGTCCTATAGATAAAATCTATAGGACATTCCACCTAAATACAAAAGAATATTTTTCAGCACCTCATGGAGACCTTTTCTAAAATTGAAATGTTGGAATAACCCCCTGTATCTTACTGGTTCACCATGGCTTAATTCAGCAATAACACAAATTCTAGAAAGCCTACAAACCCATGGAAACCGAATAATGCTCAATTTAACCACCTCTGGGGAAGGAGGAAATAAATAAAAGACTTCCTAGAATTCAATGAAACATGGATGTACAACATACCCAAACTTACGGGACACTATGAAAGCAGTGCTAAGAGGAAAGTTCATAGCACTAAGTGCCTATATAAAGAAGTTAGAGAAATCCCATATTTGTGATTAACAAAACACCTGAAAGCTCTAGAACAAAAAGAAGCAAACTCACCCAGGAGGAGCAGATGACAGGAAATAATCAAATTGAGAACTAAAATCAATAATCAATAAAGTAGAAACAAAGAAAACAATAGAAAAACAATCAATGAAATGAAGAGTTGGTTCTTTGAGAAAATCAACAAGATAGAAAAACCCTTATCCAAACTAATCAAAAGGCAGAGAGAAAATATCCAAATTAACAAAATCAGAAGCAAAAAGGGAGACATAACTGCAGACACTGAGGAAATGAGATACCATCTTACTCCTGTAAGAATGGCTAAAATCAGAAACACCAATGACAGTTTATACTGGAGAGGATATGGAGAGAGGGGAACACTCCTCCACTGCTGGTGGAAGTGCAAACTTGTACAGCCATTTTGGAGATCAGTATGGCAGTTCCTCAGGAAAATGGGGATCAGTCTACCACAGGATCCGGCAATTCTACTCTTAGGCATATATCCAAAAGATGCACATCCATGCAACAAAGATATCTGTTCAACTATGTTCATAGCAGCACTATTTGTAACAGTAAGAACCTGGAAGCAACCTAGATACCCCTCAACTGAAGATGGATAAAGAAGATGTGGTACATTTACACAATGGAGTACTACTCGGCGTGGGGGGGGGGCAAAAAAACAAACAAACGAAAAAAAAAATGAAAGCTTGAAAAAAAAATGAAAGGCAAATGGATGGAATGAGGAGATACCATCCTGAGTGAGGTATCTCAGTCACAAAAAGAAGAACATGGTATCTATTCACTCATATTTGTATTTTAGACATAGAGCAAAGGATCACCAGCTTACAATTCACATCACCAGAGAAGCTAGGATACAAACATGACCCTAAGAGATTCATACAAGGTCCTCCACAGAAGGGAAAAGGGACAAGATCTCCTGAGCATATTGGGGCCACGGGTCAGTGAGTGGAGAGGGAATTAGAAAGAGAAGTGGGGAAGAGGAAAGGAGAACATGAGGGACCAGAAAGATTGAGTTGGAGGGCAAATAGACGAGCAAGAAAAGAGATACCATAAAAGAGGGAGCCATTATAGGAGAAAACTGACACTAGAGAAATGTCCAGAGATTTACAAGGATGACCCCAACTAACAATCTGAGCAATAGAGAAGCTACCTTAAATGCCTTTTCCTGATAATGAGATTGATAATTACCTTATATGCCATCCTAGAGCCCTCATCCAGTAGCTGATGGAAACAGAAGCAGACACCCACAGCTAAACACTGAGCTGAACTCCTGGAATCCAGTTGCAGAGAGGAAGAAGTGATGAGCAAAGGGGTTAAGACCAGGCTACAGAAACCCACAGAGACAGCTGACCTGAACAAGGGGGAGCTCATGGACCCCAGACTGATAGCTGAGAGACCAGCATAGGACTGACCCAGACCCCCTGAATGTGGGTCTACCAAAACAATTTACAGATTCAATATGATCCCCATTAAAATCCCACCACAGTTCTTCACAGACCCTGAAAGAACAGTACTCAATATATAATATTTATCATATAATAAAAACCAGAATAGCTAAATCAATTCTGTACAATAAAGGAACTTCCGGAGACTTCACCATCCTGGACTTTAAACTCTACTATAGAGTTACAGTAATAAAAACAATTTGGCATTGGCATAAAAACAGACAGCTGGATCAGCGGAATTGAATTGAAGACAGTAATATTTATCCAAATACCTATGAACACCTGATTTTTGACAAAGAAGCAAAAATGGTACAATGCATAAAGGGAAACCTCTTTAACAAATGGTGTTGGCATAACTGGATGTTTACATGCAGTAGATTACAAATAGATCCATATCTTTCGCCATGCACAAAACTCAAATCCAAGTGGGTCAAGGACCTCAACATAAATATAGCTACATTGAACCAGCCTGGCCTCTAGTAAAGCCAGAGTAGTTTTCTGGGATGCCTAGGACCAGCCTGACCTCTGTGAGAGCTGTTGGCGCTGTTTTTCCAACTGTTGTGGAATGTGTGTTTCCCTAGGGAAACATTTGGGAACATTAAATGTATTGTAATAGATCGAATTAGTCAATCAGTAGATATTGACTCTATGCTTTTTCCCTCAGAGAACAATAAACTGAATAGAAATAAACAGATCAGTATATCTCTTGGCTTTGTAAACTTGTCATACCTAAATGTTAGTTTATATGTTTATAATCAGGGTTTTATATAAATTTGACTTAATCAAGGTTTTGTATGAATTTGACTTATACTTGAAAAACTGGGTTAATATTTAGAAGTTAGTGTAATAAGTTTGACATAGCTTCCCTGTTTGAGAAAAAGGTAAGAAGATAATTTTTTCAGGGCAGTAATGTAAGATTGCAATAAACTGAGAATGTAGACTAGATGTGGTTTCAGGCTGTAGACAGGGCTGACCTCAGACTCATCATCCCCTGCCTCAGCCTCTGTTGCTGGGATTACAGGTAGAGGCCACCAAGCTTGGCTTGGAAAAGGTTTAAATGGTACTTTCAGTATATAGAAGAAAGCATTGAATATCTCTAAGTGCAATAATAGAAAACAACTACTATGTGAGCAGTAAGGTAAGGGAAGCTAGATAGATAATTGATGGAGCATAAAAGCTCTCTTCCCTTCCTAGGTAACCATCATTAATAGTTCTATTTAATGTATTTTCCGATGTGGTTTAATTAAGGCATTGTTTTTGTCCCATAACACTTTCATTATTTATTTATTTATTTATTTATTTATTTATTTATTTATTTATTTATTTTTACCTCTTAATGGTAAAATATTATGAAAACACTTTGGTAAATCTGAGTTTTAATAGAAAATATGTTGCTATTTCTGTTACAGCTGAGATTTAATAGAAGCTATCTGTATTATTTGGTAAATTGTTACTCATAACAATTTACTTACAGCATGTAAGGTAGACCCATATGATATTAAATACTCTATTTTGGTAACTTCTATACTCTCGACCTTTTGAGCAAGGGAGTTAGGGTGTGTTTTCAGTTTGAGTATGTGTGCATGCATATGTGTGTGCCAGGTGCATATGTGTGGCTGTGTGTATGGATGCTGGAGCTTAACGGGGAGTGCTGTTCTCAGTCCTTTTCTTCCCTTTTTAGATAGTGTCTTTCACTGACTCTGGAGCTCACAGAATCAGCTAAGCTGTCAGACCAGCAAGCTCTAGGGAGTGCATCTCCCTAGGTCTGGGATTATACACATGTGCCACCATGTCTGTCATTTAAAAATATATTTTTAAAATCATGTGAATGTCTGTGTGTGTGGATATGTACATGTTAAGTACAAGAGTACAGGTACCTGAGGAGACCACAAGAAGGCGTGGCATTCCCATGGAGTTGGAGTTACAGATACCTTTGAGCCAGGCATGGGTGTTGGGCTCGGAGCTTGTGACCTCAGGAGCAGCAAGTGTTCCTAAGTCATCTCTTCATCAGCTGTGCCTGGCTCTTATGTTAAAGATAGGAATTAGAACCCTATGGTATATGGCAGGTACTTTATTCACTAACCATCTTCTCCGTCCTTACTATAGTGATACCATATTTGGTATATCAGTCTTGGTTGGTATTTTAAAAATAAAGTACACGATAAGCTAACACAGAATTAACCTAGATTGAGTTTTGAGACAAAACAATGTTTTTTTTCTCCAAATGAAAGTTAACAGCAATTTAGTTGTGTAGTGTGGTAGGAATAAAAACTCCTAAGGTTTTATTTTTATGCACACATGCATTTAAGATATAAGTGTATATATGTACAAATCCTCTGTATTGTTTTCTTTTACCCTTTGTATAATTCTATTGAATGTTTTCATTTGAATGTTTATTTTAGTAAAGTGTGTTTGATGACAGGAGAGCATTATAGAGTTAGTAAAAGTAAATCGAAGAGATAACGGTTTCTGAGTCACCTGTGGTTACGTCCACCAGTAATTCTCACATTTGAGCGGTGAAGGCAGGATGATCAGGAATTTGGGGTCAACTTCGACTATATATAGTAAGACTATGTGAAACCCTGTTGCAGAAAAGCAACTAAGATGATTTATCTTCCCACTTTTTTAAAGAAATTCTTAAAAGAGGAATAACTCCACAATACAAAGTTCCTTTGTAATTCAGAGATTCGAGGACTTCAAGGTCACTCTGATTGGAAAAGATAACCAATGACACTATCAAAAATGTGTTTTTGCCTTGGTTTTGTTGAAAGATGTGGCAGATAACATAGACATAATTAATTGTCTACTAGATTCATAGTTCTTTTATTAATATTTTTCTCTCAATAAATAAAAAGCTATTAAATTCTGTGCTGTTTGTAGCTTATTTTCATTTTATTTATTGAGCTTTATGAGTTTCTTTTGGCTGAGGCATCATTCTTTTACCAAAATGCATTTATAAAGTACTACTTCAGATAGACTATTCTAGGAAACAGAGATCTGTGTTATCTGACGTGCTGTGAGTGATGCATGAGCTCAGGGACAAAGGCACATGAAGGAGAGAGATAACCCTGAAGAATTGCAGAGGAGGAGGTGTATGTAGTCAGTGCAGTATCGAGGGCCAACACTGTCCTGCCAGAGAGAGTGAGCTATTTTCAGATGCACTAGAGCAAACCTTTATTAGAATCATGTTTGGCCACTAAGGGACATATTTTGGCAACTTTTCATAGCATCTGGGTTTCATCTCAGTAGCATGTTTGCTGTTGTTGTAGGTGGGAGCTATCCTTATTCAATTAGGAGGGTGGTATTTGCCACTTCCAATGAGGAGGAGAGGGAGGCAGGGAGGGAGAGAGGGGGAGGGGCTGGGGTGGGGAAGAGGGGAGGGAGGAGAAGAGGGAGAGAGACAGACTCTCCTGAGTTTATATGTATATACTCAAAGATGTTATAGTTTGATCTAAGTAGGGCTTATATACAGAGAAGTTATGACTTTTCTTTGAGTTTTGAACTACTGTTTTCTTCTTTAATTAGCAAAGAATGATGCATTTTATGCATTTTTAGGTAAAACATCTAAATGATGAATTATTTTCCTTCCCTAAATTTGAAAAACTATAAAATATGTTTATAACAACATTTGCTTGAAAAAAACAAACAAAAATATATAAATCCCAAAACCCTGTGTTTCTCTTTTTTTAAATTCAGAAGCCTCACTTTGGTGGCAGATGTTCTGTTCCTTTCTCAGGCTGACTAACACAGTTACAAGCCCTTATGATTACCTTTATATTTTATGTTTCTGTTCAGTAGAGTTTTATTATTTATGAGGTACCCAAGTTACATTTTCATAAGTTTCTTATGTGCTTAATTACTTAAATTGTTTACGGTCAACAGAACCAAACTACACTGTTGAAATTCTCAGAAAAGCAGCATAACAGCACCATTTTTTTCTATTTTTTTTCAATGTGTAAATTTTGACATTTTCTATCAACCAGTAGCTTAGTTTTCTAAATTTGGTAAAATTACACTTTTTTATCACTATGAATAAGTACACACCGGGGTATCATGGCTACTTACGGTTTTATTTTACTTAAATTCTTACTCTTTTCCAACTTCTTGAGGAAAGATATTGATAGGATGTAGGGGCAGGGGCTATTTTCTACATGAGAGTAGACTGTCTTCTTTTTAAATAGAAAAATCTTTGTTCTAGAATACTGGTAGCTCTGAAAGGCCAGATTGAATTTTGGTTGTTAGTAGGTCTGATTTTGCATGGTATTGGGTTGCTATTTACTTCCCTGGACTTCTATCTCATGTTATTTGAAGGTGAAGGATAGATAGAAATGAAACAAAGCTGGAAAGGACACTGACTGGGACCATCACTCCAGTGTCTGCATTGCACTCTGGCAGCCCTGAGCGTTGCTCTAACAGAGGCTGCTTTTGCTTTCTTGAGCTCATGGCCTTTGAGACTCACCCCATAAACAAGCTTCTTACCATCTGATTTTTGTCTATTGTTTTTCTGGCTTAAAGTTCCTTGACTTCTGGTTTGGGACATATTTTCTTCTACATGCTTGTTTCAAGTGTTGCGTAAGTTCATTTTAATTGCCACTTTGGCATGTTGAAGAGTTATTTAGAAGAAATGTTTCTGGCCATACCTGTGAGGTATTATCTAGGTGAGGTTGAGATGGGAAGACTCTTCTTAACTATGACTAGAACTATTGGATGGGATGGGATTCTGGAGTGCAGTACAAGAAGACAGTGAGCTGAGTACCAGCATTCATCGTTGCTCTCTGCTTCCTGACTTTGGACACAATGGACCAGCTGCTCCAAGTTCCTGTTGCCATTGTTTTTCTGCCATGATGGACTGTACTTTTGAACTGTGGGCCAAAATAAAACCTTTTTTAAATGGCTTTTTCAGAACGGGAAACGGAATGGGAATGGAAAAATGTAACTAATGCAGGCATATATTCTTGTTTCTAATACCCTCTTATTGCCATACATTTATGTTTTGCTTTAGCTGTTTTTTACACCTTTGATATTTTTATTCAGTTAAATTCACATTTTTATTTAGAAGTTTAATTTCAATAATGCCAAAAATGATGATGGTGTTTTGAGTTTCCACATTTATAAGTGTCTTATATTTTAAACTAATTTTATAACATCTGTTGCTGCTCAGACTCTGCCCGATTGACCAAGGCAACTTTTAGAAGAAAGCATTTAATGGAGGCTTGCTTACAGTTTCAGAGGGTGGTTCCATGATCAGCACAGCGGATAGTATGGCAGCAGGCAGGGTGTGGTACTGGAGCAGGAGCAGAGCTCCCAGCTTGCCTGCAGGTTGGAGGTTGGGGGAGACTGAGCCTGGTATGGCTTTGGGAACCAAAAAACAGCTCACCTCCTCCAGCAAGGTGACATTTCCTCCAGCAAAACCATACCTCCTATCTTAGCAAACAGTTCCAATGTGCACCTATGGAGGGACCATTCTCATTCAAACCACATCACCTTACTCAAAAGTTGTGTTTGTTTATCTTTCCTTAGATTCAAATAGAAAGTACCTACAAAATCATGGCTTTGTTCAAGGAATGGTTTCTTTCTTTCTTTCTTTTTTTTTTTTCTAATCCTCCCAATTCCAGTAATATCAAATTTACTCAAGAAATTATTTGGAAATTGATAATTTCTTAGAAAATCATTCCTTTTATATTAAATTTTAGACTTGTTGATATATATTTTGTCAGTAAATGCACTAGGGAAACTTTAGAGTGGGCGCAAAAATGTGTCTATTACTCAAGAAGGACTCAAACTATACAATTCCTGTTTTGTTAGTTTGAGTTCATGTTTGAATTCTTCTCGCCTTGTATCTTCCATCTTTCCATAGCTGATATATGGATAGTCTATCTTTTGTGTGCATCTGAACTGTCTACATACTACAACATACATATACATGCATGCATACATCTATTCTGAGTCAGGGCATGGAAGAGTATATAACTAGGATTAAGCTATGAATTTAGCTTAGCTTGTAAAAGCTGGTTGCATGGGAAAGTCAAGGGTACATTGATTTTTTTTAAAGGCAGGATAATCTTAACCAGGCTGAGCACACAGTAGGGCAGGAGGTTAAATACATAGTCTTAAATGATCTCAAGGGATATAATTAATATGGCTATGAGGTTTGGGGAGATTTCAATCTTTTTGGAGTTGATATAGTCTCAGAAAAATGAATCACTAGGTAGGATATGCGTACATCATTATACAGTTTGAGGCATTTTGTACACTAATTTAAATACACTTACAGACTTTTAAATAGATTCTTATCCATATCTCCATATATCTAGATGTTTTGTAGCTGTTACATTTGCTGTTGAGAAAGTGGTCAGGTGGGAGATGTCATTCTGTAAAAATGTTTCTTTTATTGGTTAATGAATAAAGTACTGTTGGCAAATAGAAAAGCAAGATAGGCAGGACTAGGAGACAAGGAGGATTCTGGGAGATGTAGTAGGAATGTCAAGATGTAGGATCAAGAGGAGTAAGAGGTCTGGACCCTTTCTCCGGTAAGCCAAGACCCACGTGGAAGTACTTAGATCGATAGAAATGGGTTAATATTAAGACAGAGCTAGCCAATAAGAAAGAAACGCTCATAACTGGCCAACAGCCATATATCTAATACATCATCTCTGTGTGTTATTTGGGGTTGACACAGCTATGGGACCAGGCTGGCAGGAAAACTGCTCAGAACAGTAGTTTAATAATATATAAAAGAATGAACATGACTGTTTCAGTAATAGAGATCTGCCTGTATCTATCCTATCTGTTATCCCTGAATTATAAGCATGCTCCAGTATGTCTGCCTCCCCCTCCCCCACAGGTCTCTTATTTAGCCCCAGCTATGAATACCAGATATTGTCACAGAGGTGGCTTGCCTCTGCTTCTGAGTGCCACCCCTGGTCTGTGCCACCATCCACCATCCACCATCCACCATGCATGGTCTATGCATGGCTTTGTGTGTGTGTGTGTGGGGGGGTGGTTTGGGGGCTTCTGAAGAGTGTAACTATTGAGCCATCTTTCTAGCCCTATTTCTCTTTTTCATTTCATGCTTTTAAGAAAAGTACTTTATTGACTGAGTAACTTTACCAGTCAAAACTTTTAAAAATTATTTTTAAAGATGTGTGTGAGTTTGGGGTGGAACTGTATTTCATTACATGTAAGAGTGAAAAACCACCCCTGTGCATTTTTAATTGATATGAACAGTACTATGTAAGAAGGTAGACTACAAGTCTCAATAGTCATGATCCATAATAAAACAAACAAAAACAAATTTTTATGTTGAGCTGCCTTTTTAGAAGCTTAAGTTGAAGATTTAATGGCAGTTGAACATACCCTTCCCTTTACATTTACTAGGTTGTTGGTGCTAAGCATCTAGAGACTTCCAATGTGTAGTTATGTGTACTCGGGCTCTCTGTAGCTTTATTGTCAATGTGGAGTTATGTGTACTTATGCTCTCTGTAGCTTCATTGTCAAAGAAATAGGTTTGGTTTTTTTTTTTTTTTTTTTACTTTTGCTGCTTTTGGCATAATGCTTGGGCCTGATAATTGACACTGATAAATATTTATAAGTTTTGTGACTAACTGTATGAAGACAGAAATGTAAGGGAGGAGTGATTGTGCTGTCATACAGTTTGAGAGCATGCAGTCTAGTCCTGGTAGCAGGGGTATGAGGCAGCTGATCCTGTTTCATAGTTATGAAGCCAAATTCTTGTTCTGAGGCCATAGTTACCCTGATATCCAAAGACTCAAGAAAGAAAGAATTACAGACCATGAACATTGTTGTAAAAATACAGGCAAACAGAATCTAAGAACATATTAAAAATATCATCCACCATGATCTAGTGGGCTTCATCCCAGAGATGCAGGGATGGTTTAACAAACAAAAATATGTCAGTGCAATCCACCATATAAACAAACTAAAAGAAAAATAAACACATTAGATGCTGAAAAAGCATTTTAAAAAATCCAACACTCCTTCATGATAAAACTCTTGGAAAGATTAGGGATATAAGGAATATGACAAACATAATAAAAGCAATATACAACAAGCTGACAGCCAACATCAAATTAAATGGAAGGAAACTCAAATCAATTCCACTAAGATCAGGAACAAGATAAAGCTGTCCACTCTCCCCACATCTGTTCAATATAGTACTTGAAATTCTAGCTAGAGCAGTAAGACAACAAAAGGAGATCAAGTGGATACCAATTAGAAAAGAACAAGGAAGTCAAAGTATCACTATTTGCAGATGATAGGACTGTATACGTAAGTGACCTCAAAAAGCTCTACCAGAGAACGCTGATAAACACCTTCAGTAATGTGGAATGATAAAAGATTAACTAAAAAAAAAAAAAAATCAATAGCCCTCTTATATACAAACTATAAAAGGGCTGAGAAAGAAATCCGGGAAAAAACACCCTTCCTAATAACCACAAATCATTTAAAATCCCTTGAGGTAATTCTAATTAAGCAAGTGAACGATATCAGAAGATGGAAAGATCTCCCATGCTCATGTATTGGTAGGTCTAACAAGAAAAGTGACTATCTTATCAAAAGCAATCTACAGATTTAATGTAATCTCTGTCAAAATTCCACCTGATTATTTACAGACCTTGAAAGAACAATAATCAACTTCATATGGAGGAAAGAAAAAAACAACAACAACAACAACAACAACAAAAAAAAAACAGCACAGCCAAAACAATCCAGTACAATAAAGAACTACCAGAAGAATAACCATCCCTGATCTCAAGCTCTACTACAGAGCTAAATTAATAAAAACAACATGGTAGTGGCATAAAAACGGGCACATTGATCAATGGAATAGAATGACCCTGACATAAATGTACTCACCTATGGAAATTTGATTTTTGACAAAGAAGCCAAAGTTATATAATGGAGAAAAGAACAAATGCTGCTAGCATAATTGGATGTCAGCATGTAGAAGAATGCAAATAGATCAGTATCGATCCCTCTGTACAAAAGTCAAGTCCAAATGGACCAGAGACTCAACATAAATCCATTTACACTGAACCTAATAGAAGAGAAAGTTGGGGAGTAGCTTCAAACTCATGGCACAGAAGACAACTTCCTGAATAGAACACCAGTAGCACAGACACCGGGATGGACAATTAATAAATGGGAAGCCCTGAAACTGAAAAGCATCTGTAAGGCAAAGGACACTTGCCTACAGAATGGGGAAAGATCTTCACCAACCCACATCTGACAGAGGGCTGATCTCCAAAGTATATAAAGGACTCAAGAAACTAGACACGAAAAAACCCAAATAATCCAATTAAGAAACGGATACAGATGAAAACAGAAAATTCTCAGTTACGATAGAAGAATCGTAACTGGCTGAAAGACACTTAAAGAATTGTTCAACATCCTTAATCATCAGAGAAATGCAAATCAAAACAACTCCGAGGCACCATTTTACACCTGTCAGAAGGCTAAGATCAAAAACACTAATGACAGTCTATGCTGGAGAGGATGCGGAGTAAGGGGGCACACTCCTACAATGCCATTGGGAGTACAGATTTGTGCAGCCATTTTGGAAATCAATATTGAGGTTTCTCAGAAAATTGGAAATCAAGCTACCTCAAGACCCAACTATATTATATCAGGGATAAATTCAGGATAAAACTATGTTTATTTTTATTTGTGTATGTTCATGAAAGTACTTGGCAGGTGCTTTAGTGGTCCATCCTGCCAGTGGCTCAAAGTATGTAACATGAGGTAGTGCTGTCAGTTGTCATTTTCTTAGGGACCCCTTGTTCTTTCAGTTTTTAGTTCCTATTTTCTTGTTGCCAGCAAGTGTTTAAACAAAATAAAGCATGGCTGTGTAAACAAAGGCTTTCCCTGAGGAATAGTTTTAACTATGGGTAGAAAATTCCGCCAATGGTATATATGTAAAGAATAGTGTCAGGCTTTGTGAGGAGACTGTTGTAGCTTCTTATGAAAGAGGCAGAGGATATTAAAACTGAAACGGTTCTCAGTGTATGCTGTAAGCGGTTAGCACATAGGCTGAGGCTGTGTGTGAAGAGCAGGTAGGTGCTTTTGGGGCTGCCTGACTTTCAGCTGTAGCTCTGGCTACTGGCTGTAGTCTGCTAGGTAGTGTGTGGAGGGCTGATGATTGCAGGAAGCAGACAGTCAAAAGAAGGACGCCATTCATAGATGGAATAGAGAGAGTCCTCAAGGATCCTTGTATGCTGGGACATAGCTCCTGATGTGTTGCATTGTGGGGGGGGGTTCAACAGTGGAATAGAAAGTGGAGAGGGCAATGAAAGGAGCTAAGTCGCCAACTATAAGGAAAATACTTGAGTGCTTCAGTAACGGTTGAGCATAAGCTTGAGACCAGGTTTATAGTACTAGACACCAATTCCCTCCTGTGGATTAGATCTTCAATAAGAAAGTGGTTATATCCACCCCAACAGACTTGTCCTTATTGTACCAGTGGGTACATTCTGCCCAGCTGCTTAGTATAGTACATAGGGTCTGTAACTGAATACTACAGGCCAGTTTCACTTGAGCAGCCAATCCGCACCTTCCAGCACTATGGAAGCTAGTCAGCAGGAGGAAGCTAGCAACTCAGTTCCAGGGTGCTTCTCTATATCCTGCAAACAGAGCACCCGGTGTCTTTAGCAATAGGGTTTTACCATCTGGTGGGCAGAAGCAGTAGTGGTGGTTGCCTGTATTATTTCAGGGAACATGAATCTCCTGAACGGACAGCTTGAAGAGGGAAAGCCCACCTGTGGCACTGAGATTTTATTTAATAATCTGCATGTTTTGGTAGCAGCTATGTACATCCACACAGAATATCTCATTCAGATTCTTGCTTTTAATTAATTTACCGAGTATCGAGCTTCGTTATGGTTTTTCTTATATTCGTGTAGCTTTGAATTACTCTCCCTCTACACCTTTTCCATTTCTTACCCATTCCTCCTCCCTTAACCCTTTCCTTTCCCCGTGCTCCTTTTTCACTTTCATATCACCCTCACTCACCTTTAAAGCCCCTTTTTTTGTTTGTTCTCTAACCAGCGTTTCTCTATCCCTACCCTGGGTGTCCTGGAACTCACTTTGTAGACCATGGGCTCATGGGAGTCTGCCTGCCTCTGCCTCCCATGAGCCACCATTCCCAGATAAAGTCTCTTTATTTCCCTCTCACAGGCTGCTTTCTAGTTTTATGGCATTGCCATATTGATTTTTATTATTGTTGATGTAAAGTAACTGAAATTTTTCTTAAACTCTAAATATATTTTGTAATTACAAAGGAGACAAATAGCCATTTAAATTATCTGCATAGTTATTTGTGAGAAATGTCTTATACCTTGGGAAAATAGATTTTGAAGTTTTGATGAAATTAATTGATGACATCATCATCAATCAATGTGTTTATCTTCTGGTAGTGTTTGTCTGAGCCATAAAACAATTCCTTTAGTGTACTACTTCCTGAGGTAATAACTGACATGTTTTTAGTAAACTTCTCATTAGACAAGATATTGAATATAAGTTCTTATGTATAGTACTACAAATAGACCTTTTGAAATTTTTATTGTCAGTTCTTCATTAGACTTAAATATTTAGTTTGAAAAGTGCTTGAAATTCTTTAATTTACAGTATCTGTAAATGTGTGTTTTATATGAAAAGCTAATTTTATTGCATTTTAATACATAACTGAGTATCATTAAGGTCCAGCGTCTGTAGTGATGACTCCTACAGCTCTTTAGTTGGCACTAAAACACTCCACAGGAGGGAGTCTCACGACACTGTGTCAGGGAGAGCTACAACAGTGTTCAGGTCTTAGACATCGGTGCTGCAGTTAGGTATGCCTATCTGTGGAGGAGTTGAAGTTGACATTTGAGCTACAACAATCTTGTTCCCAGGCTCTATAATTCAGCCTTTGGTTCTGCAAGAATATGGGTTGAATTGCCCACTTGTGTGGTAATGACTACAAAAGACCTGCCATGGTGCTCAAAGGCTTGGTTTCTTTGACTTAGCAGTCGTGGCAAGGGACTTCCCAAAGGAGCAAACCTCTTAGAGGAGTCTGTCTGAAGAAGGGGAAGGAGTTGGAAGCAGATCTTGGGTTGACCAGTCCTTGCAATTGCTCTTTCCTGGTCATTGTGTAGTCCATGAACAGGCCTAGCTCATCCCTGAAAAGTGTTTCCCCTCATTCAACAGGAAAAGAAGTCATCTGTCAGTTCAGCTCCCTCACAAATTCCAGTGTGAGCTCCAGTGCATCCTCTAGGGACATGTGGCAATATGTTTGGATGGATTCATAAAGCATGATTACACTGCAAGAGAATTGTTTCACGTTAGAATTCCCCACAGGAATACACAGTGGGGATCAGCATTTTTTGATATCCTCTGTGTTGTGTTGTGTCCATAGAACAATACAGTTTGAAGGTGTGTCTCTATCATGCACTTTGTGAAATAATTGGTAAGAAGGGCTAACAAAGCTTGTCTTCCTGAGTATTCCTGATACTGCCAAGATGTAGCTGAAAGTATTGGCGTTGTTCGTGGTTATCATCATTTCTTTTATGAATAATTAGCTACCCTCTCCCATAACTCATGAGTACTTCTTAGTCTGTCTTCACTCTCCTTTCAGAAGCCCTCTTCCGGAGATTGAGAGGTCGGTGGAAATCTTTTCATGGTTTACTGCTTTCAGCTACGAAAGTTGTACTTAGTAATACCTGATCTAGGAAGACATCTTAGGCCAGTCCATCACTGACGGGTCAGGGCAGGAACTCAAGGCTGGAAACTGGAGGCAAAACCATGGAGGAACTGTTTGATGGCTTGTTCTGTATATGTACTTTTAGACAGTCTTTTGAGGTAGAGGGGAAGAGGGAGGAGAGATATCTGTTTTTCTTCCTTCTTTCCTTCTTTCTTTCCTTCCTCCCTTCCTTCCTTTTTTTTTTTTTTTTTTTTTTTATGGAAACCATTGGGGAAATACTAGATGATCTGTAAATGTTTCCCTTAGATAGTATTCTAAATATATAAACTTTTTGTGCAGGTTTTGCCTGGATCATCTCATCAGAGTTACTCACCTTCTGGCTTTCAGGATCTCAGTAAGTGGGAATCAGTGTTGAAAATAAAAGAAGGACTTCTGAGGCAGAAGGAAATTGTAATCGATAGGTAAGTCTGCCTTTTAATTACTATTTCAGATTGTAAAAGTATAGATTGATGAAATAATTACAATCCCACCCACTACTTAGAATTTGAAATTATAAATTAATGTCTCATGTCTGCCTCTCTAGTCCCATGGCATGCAAGAGCTGTCAGAGCTGAGGGTAGGTGTGTCTGTCTGGTTTCTGACATGTTCTACATTTGCTTTAGTGAGATTCATCCTTTGAAGAGGGTCTCTACCTTTCTCCATGTACTGTGTCTAATTGTCAGAGCTGCAAGGTGATATCATTATAGATTAGGTCAGCCACACTAAAGTTATGAGTTCTTTTGACTAACATATATTAGATTGGAGACTACATAAATATGAAAAGGATATATTTTTAAATTTATATAGTCCAGAGTAAGAATTATGGAAGGGTTTCTTTTACAACATCTAAAACTTTTAATATTTTAGTACCAGAATTATTAAGAATTTATTTAAACTTACTAGAAACGTTTTGGGCAATAGTCATAAGGTTATTATTGAGTTATGTTATCTTAAAAATATATGATTGTATATACTGGTATTGTCAAAGGTGATTGATCATATTAAAATACTTTAGAATTTGTTTGAGGAGGATTTTTTTTTCAGAAGCCAGTCTTAATTGTTGATTATTTTTGTGTGCAATAATAAGATAAAGAAAGTAAAAAGATGGCCGAAAAGAGCTGGAAAACTGGGGTGAAGTATAAAAGGAACTTTAACATTATCAGCTGCCTAGTTTCTTAGCAAGTATGGAGGAGAAGCAGTAGCTACTTCTAAAACTAGTGTGTTTTCACCTTATGGAGTTGAGCTAGGGATTGAGCCTTCAAGGAAAGGCTACACAGGGCTGGAACTCAGTCCAGTAGTAAAATGTCTCATGAGCACAAGTCCTTGGATTCAGTATCCAATGCCCTAAAGGGGAAAACATGTTAGTATTTCCTAAGTGGTCAAAGTTTAAGGGGACTGGGACCATAGCTCAGTCCTTGCCTGGAATACATAGTATCCTAGGACCATCTAAAACTGGGAGTAGCTAGAATGCTTGTATTCTTGGATTTAGAAGTAGAGGCAAGGGGGTAAGAACAGCATGAGTTCAGGGCTATCTGTGGCTACATAGCAAGTTGGAGGCTAGCTTGAGCTACATAAGGGAAGGGAGAGGAGAGAAAGGGAGGAGAGAAGAGAGAGAACAGAACTGAAAATAGCAGATTACTCAGTAAGAACAAACCAAAGGAGATAACCAAACCAACAACACACAGATTACAACACAGAATTTACTAGAAGCATGGGTGGGGTTGGGTGGCAAAGCAACATGACTCCTTCAAAAGATCATAATTATTCAACTATTGAGCTCAAGTATATTGAAATTAGTGAAATTTACAATGAAGATTTCTCAAGTTTCCTGTTGAGAATGATCAAGGATATGAAAGAAAATCTGAAGAGGAACTGAAATCCTCAGAATGTAAGCAACACAGAGCAAGAAGTCATCAAAATGGAAGGAAATCAACAGTGTGTATGAAAAATTTAGTAGGATGGAGAAAAATTGAACTCGGAATAAACTTGACTAGGCACAAGAAAGATTTTCAAAAATGGAAGATGAGGTTGATAAAATGCCACATGCAAGCACCAGTAAAGAAAAACATGAGCACAATGTTCTCAGACCTTTGAGATATGATGGTCAGACCAAACCTAAGAACCATGGGATAGAACAAGGTGATGAGACAAACACTAAAGACACACTGAATCTAGTCAATGACATTATAGCAGAAACTTTCCCAATCCTTAAAAATGCAATACATGTTCAAATACTAGCCATTTAGAACAACTTAAATTGACCTGTAACCATCAAAGAGATGGACATAGTAATGTTTCATAAAAAGGCAATTGATATTATTATTATTATTATTATTACTTTAGCTAAGGCATCATATATATATATATATATATATATATATATATAAAATACAAATAGGAAAGGAAAAGGTCATCTCTATTTATAGGTGACGTGATTTTATTTAGTGTGGGGTAGGATCCTATACTTTAAAGACCACAAAGAGTCCACTTAAAACTCTTAGCTCTGACAAACACTTATCAAAGTAGCAGAAACAAAATCAAAATTTTAAAAATTAGTAGTTTTTTTATACACCAATAACACACCAATAAATACACCAATAAATAAATACTGTGGATGTGAAAAATCCCATCCACAGTAGCATCAATGAAAATAAAATACCTAGGAGTAAACCTAACCAAAGAAGTGAAAACTTCCACTGTGAAAACTTTAAGGCTCTGAGGAAGTTGGAGAAGACACTTAGATTAAAAAAAAAAAAAAGAAACAAAACAAAAACTACCATGTTCATGGATTAGCTGAATTAATTTTATAGAAATGACTAAATTACTAAAAGCAATCTACAAAGTCAAGGAAATTACCATTGAAATTCCAATGTTATTCTTACAAAGAATTAGAAAAAACATTCTAAAATTAAAACTTTATTGTGGGACTAGGAATATGATTCATTTTGTAGAGTGCTTATCTGACATACACAAGGCCCCAAGTTCAGTTCCCATCACCACATAAACCAGATGTGGTGTATGTACCTGTAGTCCTAGTGCTCTGGACATGGCGGCAGGAGGGTAAGAGATTCAAGGCCCCATGTAGTGCGAATCGTTTTTGTTGAGGTTAGAGAAGTGCACTATTGATATATAAAGGTAAGTATTAGATATTATGTCCATTTAGCAAAAATAATGAAAGTAGGTTCTTCACCCAATTTACAGTTCTGTCCTCCTCCATGCCTCCTTAAAGCTCAGAGATCATTATGGAAGGTGGGGTGAAAAGATGTAAGATGTAGATGTTTCTGTAAAACAGTTTAACATGATAGGACCATTGTACACATGCATTCACAGTACCTGTAGTTGTCTGTACAAGACCCACTCAAGATCAAGTCAGTAAAATTCCAGCATGGGTCAGGGAATCCTAAAACCCTACCCCTAGCAGAGAACTGTTGACAGTTGATGTCAGATTTCTTCAGGATGTTGTTCCTGGTAGAGGGTCCTATATTCATGCATATAAGGGAAACACTAGTTGGGCTCAGTTATTTTAAAAGACTACATGAAGTAGAGATGGGGACATTGTGTTGAATTAGCAGGAGGATTAGTGGGAATAGCATGGGGAGGGGTGGATATAATTAAAATACACTGTATACATGTATGAAATTCTGAAAAAATAAATAACAAGTACACACAGAAGTTCAAGATTTCCGTTGGACTATATAGTGAGCTCAAAGCCAACCTGGGATTCCTAAAACTGTCTCTTATCAAGATGACAAGACAAAACCCTTACAAAATACATTTAGAAGAACAAAATCCCTTAGTAGTCAAAGTAATCCTTAGAACAATGGTGGAGGTATCAGTGTACCTGATTTTAAATTATTACAGAAACACAGTAACAAAGCAACATGGTATTGCTACAAAAATAGACATGTCGACCCAGAAATAACTTCCACAGCTACAACCAAACACACACCGGAGAAAAGACAGTCTCATTAAGAAATGGTACTGGTATACTGCTGTTGCCCGAAGCCATAGAGATCCTACAGCTATGGTTGCTGGATCAGTTCCTTAACACACTCCAGCAGATCACAGATGGGGCAGACGTTGGGAAGTAAAGCCTTAGATGTGTGTCTGGGTGGCAGCTGAGTGGTCAGTCTAGGCCCCTGGGACTGGCTCCTCTCAGGTGAGGGGTTGAGCCAGCGCCCCCACGCCCATGGTGAGGGGTGGGGTGAGCTTTCCCAAGTATGGGGAGCCAGCTCTTCTGTTAGGGGCAGGGCTCGAATATTGGCGGGGTCTAATTTTGATGGTGTACCAAAGCCTTGAATCTGACCAACAACTCATTACACAGTGAACATATGCAAGTAGCCCTGTTTGGACAAGGGGTGTATGCGCCATGGAATACTGCAGGTCCCAGTCCCAACGCCACTAGGACGAATGAAGAGGCGATGGGGAGGCGGGGAAGTGAAGTGAAGTGTTTTTCCTTTTTAAAATGAATTACTGTAAATTTTATCTCATTTCTAGTGGGTTTTTTTAAATTTCTTTGTAGGGGGCACTACAAGAATGAGGGGCGGATACAGAGGGGCTGGGAGATGAGTGGGATTGCATGATGTCAAATTCCCAAAGAATCAATCAAGAAAACAGAAAAGTCTCACATGTCAGCCTTACAAGGAAAAGGGGCCTGGGGACAGGTGGTAATGGTGGTTGCACAGTAGTGTGGATGTCCTTAAGGCCATGGGGCTGTACACTTGAAAAAGTAAAAATGATGAGTTTTTTGAGATGTACATTTTATCTTGTTTAAAAAAAATTTATAGAAAATAAATCTATATAAATTTTAAACTCCCTACTTCCCTCAAAAAGAAACAGCTCTAGGAAAACTGGATTCTTACATGTAGAAGAATAAAATTAGATCTCTTACCCTATAAAACTAACAATTCAAGGAAGATTCACTACCTTAATGAAAACCTGAAAGTTTGCAACTGCCAGAGGAAGACGTAGAGTGGAGGCGTAAGTAAGAATCTGCTCCTAAGAACAGGGAGTGCCGCTGTGGGACCCGTGTGAGAAAAGTGAGCGTCCTGGGAACTATGAATGGGCAATGTTCTCCCCACAAAGTGTCCTAGGAAGAATTGCTAGGCTGTCTGTCTTAGTTAGGGTTTCCATTGCTGTGACTAAACACCATGACCAAAGCAACTTGGGTATGAAAGGGTTTGTTTGGCTCACACTTCCACAACACTGTTCACCATCAAAGTCAGGACGGGAACACAAACGGCAGGAACCTGGAGGCAGGAGCTGATGCAGAGGCCATGGAGGAGGCTGCTGACTGCCTTGCTCTCCATGGCTTGCTCAGCCTTTTCCCTTATAGAGCTCAGGACCACCAGCTCAGGGGTGGAAACACCTACAGTGGGCTGGGCTCTCCCGCATGAATCACTAATTAAGAAAATGCCTTACAGGCCTGCCTACAACCCGGTGTTAGGGAGGCATTTTCCTCAGCTCAGATGGCTTTAGCTTGTGTCAGGTTGATATAAAACTGTCCAGCACATTGTGGTGAGGGGAAGCACTTGAAAGCAGCCATGAAGGGAATGCCCTGGCGTGGCCACATCACCTCTGAGGGAAAGGAACACTCTTGCCTCTTTCACATGACCAAAGACGTACATAATACATTAACTCTAGGTATACTCTCTTATGTCCTTGCATTTGCTGAAAGGAGCTGTGAATGTCACCTCGTGATTGCTTGCTTTAGTAATTAAAAGGAGGAGTGCTCTGTGATCTGTGGAGACAGCCTCACTGGCTGGGTGTGTTCACAATTGATAAATGAATACAAAAATCAGCATAGCAATAGGAATACTCAGAAAAATGAATAGACAACCCACAGAATGAAAAAAATCATTACCAACTTTATTTTATACATGGGATTGGTATCTTGAATTTATAAAGTATTATAAAAATTAGCATCACAGAACTAAGTTATCTCATTAGAAAATGGCCTAATTAACTGAAGGAAAAACACAAATAGCCAATAAATGCTTAAAAATTTGGAAAATGTAAATCTAAACTGCCTTCATATTTCATCTCACTACAGTCAGAATGCCTGTTTTCAAGAAATTATGTGGCAACAAATATGGTGAGATCACTTCTCACTGATTTAGGGACCATGGGGCCAGATGAGTCCTTATACACACCTGGTAGGAATGTTTCAGGTATAGCCACTGTGGGATCCGTAGCGATTCCTTAAAGAACTGAAAATAGAAATCCGTGGGATTCAACCATACTCTTCAGTCAACATACTGCAGAGACACTTGTCCATTCCCGTCTATGACTGCACTATTCACACTAGCCCAGGCATGGAGCCAGCCTCGTTGTCTATCAAAAGATGGATAGAGTAAAAAAAATAGGTGATGGAATTTTTACAAAACCACAAAAAAATATACCGAAATCATAGCATATTCAGAAAAGTTGATGTAATCTCTTTCTGTGGAATCTAAATTTAAAATGTGGTGTGTGTGAGTGTGTGTGTGTGTGTGTGTGTGTGCGTGCGTGCGTGCGTGCGTGCGTGCGTGCGTGCGTGTGTGTGTGTGTGTGTGTGTGTGTGCATGCGTGCATACTTGTATGTGTCTGCAGTATGCTTAAATGTATTTGTATGTGTGTGTAGGCCTGAAATTGATCTTAGGTGTCTTCCTAGGCCCTTCTCCACTTTATTTGTTGAGGCAGAATAGCTAACTGACCCAATGGCTACCCAATTCCAGGTAGTCTAGCCAGTCTAGCTTCCCCTGAAGATCTCTGCTTCCTGAATGCTATAGGCAACTTTCATGCCTGCCTGATGTATACATGGGTTCTGGGGATTTGAACTCTGCTCTTCATGTTTGGCTGGAAAGCATATATTGAGCTATCTCCTTAGCCCCATGGTTTTCTTTTCTTTTGCATAGAAAATGTGTTTAGTTAACTAATTTCCCCCAGTGGTTGAAACAAGACAAAATTTTTACACACTTTTTAAAAAGTAGTAGAATACTAAAATTTCTCTTCACTATTTCTTAGGAAAGTGTATTCTTTATAATGTGACTTCAATTTATGTTTTACAGGCAGAAGCAACAAATTAACCACCTACACGAAAGGATAAGGGATAATGAACTACGGGCACAACATGCCATGCTAGGACATTATGTAAATTGTGAAGAGTCTTATATGAGCAGTTTGCAGGTAAGCCTAAAACTCTTTGTGTCTTGAAGTCAACTAATAAATCTGTACTTACAGTACACTTTCTTTATAACATTAGGGCACGTTAAATCAGTGTTTTGAAATAGTGAATTTGCATAGCTCACGTTTGTAAAAGGTGGTCAACTACTTTCTTACCTTTGTCCTTTACACATGCTTTTCTTACACAATACAGAATAAGCTATTATCAGTTCTGAGAAATGAAATTTGTTATATAGATGCATATGTGTATGTTTAAATGGGGACTCTTCATGTGGCTTATTGCTGTTATCATGATGATCTCATTTCATCTATTTTCCTGCAAATAACAGTTTCATTTTTCTTTCGAGCTGAACAAACTCCATCTTGTACACATACATGTCCTTTATTCATCTGTTGATTGGTGTCTAGTTAGTTCCGTGTTTTGACTATTGCAAATAAGGCAGCAGTAAGCATGGGCACAAAAGTATCTCTGGTGTGCTTAGCTTCCTTTCCGCTCGACCTTGTGTCAGTACTGGGTTACTTTCTGAAGGACTTCCAGCTGCTTTCATAGTAGCACGCACTCCCGCCACTGTGCTTAACAGGTCTCTCCAGCCTTGCTGGCTTTTAAAAAGTGACAGACATGCTGATGTGGAGTGATAAAGAATTTCATTTCCCCACGACGAAGGTTTTGATCATTTCTTCAAATATTTATTAGCTATTGTATCATTTCTTCTGAACACTGTTCATTTGCTCATTTATTGATTGGCTAATTCGGTGTGAATTTTTTTATATGTATGTATGTATTTATCTATTTTCTTTTAGATACTATGTGTTAATCCACTGTGGGATGTATAGCTGCCAAAGATATTCTCCCATTCTATAGACTGTCTCTTTGCTGCTGAAAAAATTATTTCATATTTTATCAGTTTCTGCATTTGTTTTCTGAGATGTTGCCTATATCTTTAGGAGCTTTTCTTTTTAACATTAATTTATCAGTGTGTGTATACGTATCCATGTGAGTATATACCATGGCATGTACATGGGCATAGGACAGGTTTTCTCACCTTGTGGTGCGGGTGATCAAAGTCATGTCTGAAGGCATGGCAGTAAGCACCCTTTCCTGCTGAGTCTTTCACCACTCCCCTCTAAATGTTTGAGAGTTTCAGGTCAGACATGATGGTCTTGAATCTATAGTTTATTTATGTATGTTTAAATTGAGAGGCATGTGTCCAATGTCAGTTTTCTGTAAGTAAATATCCAGTTCTTTTAGCACCATTTTGTTGGAGAGTCTGTTTTCTCCAATGTATGTTTTTAATAACCATACACTTGGTTATTAAAAATGGGTAGCTGTCAAAAATTGGGTGGCTGTAGCTGTGTGGTTTATTCCTGGCTCCATCATTTTATTTTGTATATCTGTCTGTGTGCCTAGATTGCCTATACAATCCAGTTGGAATGCCTCTGATGTCTTTAAAACTTATAGAGCCACGTTTCCAATGATTTCCCTCCATTTTGTGACTTTTTTCTTAAAACTCACTTGCATATTTTTCGGTATTCACTTTCTAATGGGCCTATTTATTTCCCAAAGAACAATATTTTTTTTTTAATTGGGATTAAAAAGTAAGAAATGAACATTTCTTGGAAGTATGTGCTTCTGTTTGTGGAATAATTTTTGTTATTTTTGTTTTGTTTTTGCAAAATCTCATTTGAAGTGGGGGTTTTTTTCATTGTACTCTCAAATGTGTTATTTGTGAAAATTAAACTATGTTAGACTGAATCCAAGTTAGGGGCACTTAACATAGTGCTGTAACCAGCATTTTTTTTTTTACTTTGATTGCACTATATCTTAGTACTTCATTACTGTGTACTCTGCTTTGACTTCAGTTACAAACTAGTTCCTGTGGGCTAGTGCTGAGACTGATAGCACACTTATATGAAAATAATATTCTTGTCCTAAGTAACTAGTACAGCCATGCAATATTTTCCTACAGTTTCATCCTTAATAAATGTTATCCTTGGCTTATGCAATTATTGTATTACCAAAAAGCAAGTTAAAAAAAAAAAAAAAAAAAAAAAGCTATTTGCACACAGCGTTTGCGGCCAGTAGATGGCTCTCTAAGTCAGTCTATCAATGGTTCCTTTTGCAGTTCTTGCCTGTCCTGTGAGATTCAGAGTCGCTGTCACTCCAGGTCAAGTGGTTGAGATTGTCCTCCGCTTTTCTTGTTGTTGTTGTTGTGTTTTGAAAATTTTATAGTGTGTGTGTGTGTGTGTGTGTGTGTGTGTGTGTGTGTGTGTGTGTGTGTGTGTGTGGTCCATTTGGTGGTTAATTTAGGGAGTGATGGTTTCTGTTTTAAGATGGTTTAACTATGTACTCAACTTCTTTAATAATATATTTCTTTTGTGTGTGACTTTTGGTAGGCTTTGTTCCATTTCATTGAGTTTATAAAGTTTTCTGGGACTGGAGGAGTTCTGTTACAGTCTTTCTTTTATTTCTAATGTTAGTGATTTTGGTCTTCTTTCATTTTCTTCTCTTAGCCTACCTGAAGAAATTTTTATTGGTTTTAATAAATTCTCAACTTTTGCTTTGTTGAGTTTTCTGTATCTTATTTTTAATTTCATTGATTTTTTTTTTTTTTGCTCTACTTTTTCTATTCACTTTGGATTTAATTTTCTCTACTTTTCCTTGTTTATTAGCATTGGAGACTTCCATGAATTTTAGATCTTTCTTATATAAAATATATTCAGTGGTATAAATGTTTTCTAAGTACTGCTTTATTTAGATCTCACAAATTTTCAGTTATCTTTTAGCTAAGACTTTTAAAGGTTTCCTTTGAAAGTTCTTCTTTAAGCCATATAATAATGATGCTTTTTTTTTTTTTTTTTTTTTTTGGAATGTCCCAGGTTTTTGTGTGTGTTTGAATTCTGGTTTAATTTACCTGTGGCCTGAAGGCAGGTATTTAATGAGTTTTCAACTTTTAAAATGTTATTTTAATGAACTAGAAAGCTATTTTCCTGGTGACTGTTTCAAAGGAACTTCAGAAGTATGTGGTGCAGTTGAGGAATGAGTTGTCTGGGGATGTCACTTCATCTGGCTGCCTGGCCAGCTGTGAGAACAAGTGTTTCTTCATTGATAATTTGCCTTCCATGGCTGGCCATTCCCAAAGCTGTTGAAAGTCTCCAGTGACTATAGTTGATGTGTATTTCTTCTTGCAGTTCTGTTACCTTGCCGGTAGTATTTTGTTACTCTTTTATGCTGTTTAAGACTGATTTGTATGATACATAGGGATCTTGCTCTTTGATTGACTCTGACAATCTTTTTTTTTAGTTGGTGTACTTAAACCAGGGATGGTCATAGTCATCTTGGGTGCAATTGATTTAATAGCCACATGTGTAAATATTATCGATTTTTGTTCTGTATTTGCATGTTTTGATATAACATGTTTTTTTCTTTAGTCATTTTTATTAACCATATTTTCATTTTTTTTCAATAACTTTAGTATTTGCCCTAGAACATTCATATTTGCAATAAATCATAAGTAGAGTATCTCCACGTATGTCTAGGTTTGTGTCAAGTTGACAAAAATCAACCACCATAGCAGAATCCACCTATTTTTAAGGAAATTTGTTTCAAAAGTCACTACCCCACTAAAGCCCATTTTCCCAATGTTATCTTCATTTTCCTCTTGTCTAGTACTTTGTACTTCATGTGACCTTTATTTGGTTACCTCATTTTATTGTTTCCTGTGCTGCTATAATTATCTAGGACTTCTCCTTTAACATTTGAAAGCTAGTGCCAGAATCTGAAACACTGAAATATTCCTGCACATGACAAATATTATTTACAAATTAAATGACTACCTAGCTTTTGGCAAAGCACTAGTGTTTTAAGATCTTGTTCAAAATCACTTCCTTCCACATTCCCCTAACTATTGCATCTGTCGCCATCTTAGCCAGTTTAGTTTTGGTTGTGGGTTTTTTTTTTTTTTTTTTGGACCCTTTTCCAAAGGGTATCCTTGTTTATTAGCCTTACATTCTTAACCAATGGGGGTATATCATATAAATATCTGTTGAATAAATAGCAGATTCTCTGAGGGTTGACTATTCATCTTGATTTATCTAAAGGAACATATGTATGTTTCTGTTTATCCCTTCCAGATTTTAACACAATGAAGCCCATTTTTTTTCCCATAGAAGAATTTCCATCAAATACTTTAAATGGAAAACTGTTAATTTCATTCGATGATTACTTTCGAGCACTTGTATGGTACCTAGATAAGTAAATGATCATACCCTATCATGAACAAAAAACATGACTTTTTGAATCTTACTTTTAGTTATAGAACCAGTATATTAATGCTGATTGATTTTAAGTAGTTGAAATGATCACCTGTGGAGAAAATTTTCTTTCTTTCTTTCTTTCTTTCTTTCTTTCTTTCTTTCTTTCTTTTTTTGAGATAGTGTCTTTACTCTATGACTCATGCTGGTCTTCCAAACCTCTTTCTTTCATCACCACACCCAACCTTTTGTTTGAGTTTAATTACTTTCCTAAAAGCTTCACATCTGTAGGATGAAGGTGCATAATACATTATTTGTATTTTTCAGTATACTTTTAAAGCAAATAGTAGCTGCCTTTCATTGAATTTTTGTTATGTTCTAGGAGCTTGTATACTTAAACACTGTAATATGGCTTTATTATTTGTTTTTTAGATGGGTAAGCCAAGGCTTAGTGATGCTCATTTACTTTAATCATGGTCTATATCTAGGAAGCAGAAGAGCTAGGATTTAGTTTGAGGATAGTCTGTTTGTAAAGCTTATAGGTATTTATTGCACTGTAACCCCTTCCCATTTTGTTTTTATTTGTTCAAGACAAGTAAACTTCTGAAGACTTAGTTACTATTATTTTTTCTCAATAGCCACCATATGAGAACAGATCAGTCCAGACTCCATTTTCGGAGCAGTCATTGTCCCATCCCCAACAAGAAGAACTTGAGCAAAAGCTAGCATCTACTGAGAAAGAGGTTTTACAGCTCAATGAGTTTCTCAAACAAAGAATAAACCAATTTAGTGAAGAGAAGAAGAAATTGGAGGAAAAGGTGGGTATCCTGTGTAAGATTGTGGTGGAACAACAGATGTCTTCAACAAAGAATGCTTGCTTGTTATTAACCCTGTTCCAGGTTCTCTTTCAGGTTATACATCCATATTATAACCAATGCTATGGAAACCAACTTTCAAGAAGCTTATGCTATCAGAAGAGGTTTAAAGACCTTTAAGTTTTAATGACACTTTACTAACTAGTAGTGAAACTTTCTAAAGCCAGGTGCCTACTCTAATGATTTCCTTCATTTTTCTTGTTGTAATTCCTTCTTTCTTGGTCTCATTGACCATACAGCATGAGGGAATGAAAAGAAGCTTATCTTTAAAAACTTAACCTCAAGTTATTAAGCTGGAGCCTCTACTCTGAATAAGTAGATTTCATGTCATGCATAAGTGGTTTTATATATCTATAGAGATCTGTGGTCCATGGAGAGAAAATAGTAATCATCTTTCTGAGTCTGGCTTATTTTATTTACTGGGATGATCTCCATTTGCATCCATTTTATATCAAATGACATAACCCCATTCTTTATGAATTAGAAACTTCTCTCTCTCTCTCTCTCTCTCTCTCTCGCTCTCTCTCTCTCTCGCTCTCTGCCTCTCTCTCTCTCTCTCTCTCTCCTCTCTCTCACACACACACACACACACACACACACACGAAACAGATGAAGAAGTGTGTGTGATATGTGTGTTTTATTATTAGAACATCACATGGCCTTATTGTCTTCATTCATTCTTCTGCGGATTGGTACCTAGATTGATTCTATAGGTTGTCTGTTGTGAATAATGCCCTAATAAACATGGGTGTGCAGGTTTCCATGTTGGGTGTTGACTTACTGTGGTTCAGGCATATGCTCAGGAGCAGTGTAGGCCGGGTCATATTGTAATTCCATTTTTAGTTTTAAGAGTAGTTGCTGTACTGATTTCCATAGTGGCTGGGCTAATTTACATATTCTCCTCTTCCCCCACATCCTCACCAGTGGCTCTGTAATTTGTTTTCTTTATGGGAGCCATTCTGAGCAGGGTGAGATCTAATCTCAGTGTAACTTAAATTTGCATTTCCCTTATGTGCATTTCCCTTTTTGTTTTCCTAGCTTATCCACTTATACTTCATCTTGTGAAAGTAGCCAGTTCACTCATTTCATTAGCCGGTTTATTGACTGGGTTGTTTGCTTTTTTTTAATTGATCTTAGTTGTGAAAGCGTTTTCTGAATTTGAGATGTGTAAGTTAGCGTTAGACAAATGAGGACATAAAATCTGAAGTTAAACCTGTACAGACTGGGGCCTTACTGAGGTTACCTAATCTTGTTCAACAGTAGATGTTAACTTTACATCATACCTCAGCCCTACAGTGACCACAGTAGTGACGTATTGTAATATTACAGTTTTAGGAAAGAAAGTGTGGTACAATTTCACTTAGGTTACTATGTAAAAATATCCTTGCTTGAAGTATGTAAATTGGCTGACATAGCTCGTTATCTGTTTCTAAATATTTGGTGAGTTCTTCTGGGTTTGCAAGTATTTAATAACAAAAAAAAAAAACTGATCTTTTGTTCTAGTTTATGTAAAATATTTTGATATAGCTTTGGAAAATTAGAGATTAGAATCTGTCCTCTAGAGCTGAATGTTTGGTTTGATGATTTAAAAAACTACTTGTAGCTTTGCTTCTATGTCTTTCTTGGTACCTAATATCTTTCTTAAGATACGAGGTTCTAATTAAATAATTTTAACATAACATTATTTATATGATAGAGTTATGAATAGCCTTTCCAAATTTGTATATCTATAGGCAATAAAAATTTGATCATTTCTGCCCCTGGATTAGTACAAATATCCTCCAGATTCTTTATTTCAGCTCTATAGTGGTTTCAGGAAAAGAAAAAGAATCTTAGAATGAAATAAGGCATATCTTAACTCAGTTGATGATCTTTTCTGTAATCTGAGACTCATTGATAAATTCAGTGATACCCAAGAATGAAACACTGATTTTTGTAATTTTCAGTAACTCAAAACAATTGGGGATTAATTAATATTTTTCTTTAGCTGAAAACCAGAGATAGATACATCAACAGCCTGAAAAAGAAATGCCAGAAGGAATCTGAGCAGAACAAAGAGAAGCAGAGAAGAATTGAGACCTTGGAAAAGTATCTGGCAGATCTTCCAACTCTAGATGATGTACAAAGTCAGAGTCTACAGGTAATGTGCTCAAACATGCACCTTTGAAATGCAGAGTGTTTTAGAGATCTGGCTACTTAGAAATTACATACTCATTTACTGCTCCTAAGGTATAATTTGATTCTAAACTGTTCAAAAAAAAAAAAATCTACATGGTATTAAATCTACTGTTTTACTTACTTAGTGTTCTATTTTGAACTCTGTTTCTTATTTATTGTATGTAGGTGTGATATGTATATGGAGGTCAGAGGACAATGTTATGAAATTGGTTCTGTTCTTGTACCATTACGTGGGTTTCAGGTATCAAACTCGGCCATCAGTCTTGTACTGAAAAACACCTTTATTTGATGAGCCATCTCTTTGGCCCCTAACATTGTTTTCAGAAGGTAGCAGTTTCTAAATCTAGCTGTTAACTCTATATCATATACCCATATTGGAACATTTTGTCCAATGTTCTCGGGGATTCAAGGGTCTTTGAGACTTGTCAAGTGTCTATAAATGTTTATCTTCTTCACGGTTCTTAATCTTGTTTTAATTTTTTAATACACTGTGATCCATAACCTCTCCACTCTTCTGACTTCTCATTTCCTTTCTTAATACCTCATTCCATCTCTTTACCAGTCCTGGTGAAGGCTTCTTGAAACATGAATGCACTCCAGTCATCTCAGTCCTTCCAAGCCAGGGGTTGGAAGCTAGGCTCAAACAACATTTGGGGAGCAGCCGTTCTGGGTGGTCTACCTTGTGCACTGTAGGATACGTAGTTGTTGTAATTGGTCCTTCTGACCTCTGCCTCCTAGATGATCATACTGCAAAAGCAAATGATGGATATTTGTCAATTTTTTGTGGAAAACCATCTTGTAAAAATCACCTTCAGTTGAGAATTATCTATATAATTTTAGGATATATTTAGACAAAATTTTAATATTTAAAATTAATTTTATATTTAATATTTAAAATTAAAACTAAAAGATTAAATATAGGAAGGCATTAAAGGATCGTAGGAAATTACACAAGCAGGTAGAGGCAGCAGTTAAGGCTTAAAACACATGGGATAAAAATACCCAACACCCATTAGGAGAGCCACTACCAAGAATCATGGTCCTCATAGACCCTGTATATAGCAGCATTATTTACAAGGATTAAAAAACAGAACCAATAAGGTTTTCACAAAAGGATGAATAGATACACAATAGATAGAACATACATAGGATTGAATGATTGGGTCTTACAAAGGAGGGACATTCTGGCACATTATTGAGCATGGATAGTCCTGGAGAACATTTTATAATAAAGTAAGAATAGTAAGGCAAGACAGTCATAAATAGGCAATATTGTATGGTTATACTTTAGAGACTCAAAAGCAATCACGTCATGGAGTGGGGTAAGTAGTGAATGGAAAGAAATTTAGTGGGTATAGTTGTATAAGTTCTGTCATAACAGTCTGGATGTTCCTAATATAGCTTGAAGTCAGGGATAGTGATGCCTCTGCAAGTTCCTTTATTGTACAGAGTTGTTTTGGGTGTCTTGGGTCTTTTGATTTGATATATATATATATATATATATATATATATATATATATATATATATAATTGAGGATTGTTCTTTCAGAGTCTGTGAAGAATTTGATGGGGATTGCATTGAATCTGTAGATTGTTTTTTGCAAGATTTCCATTTTTCTTATGTTGATTCTACCTACCCAAGAGAATACTATTTTCTGGTATCTTCTTTAATTGGTTTCTTTAAATACACAAAGTTCTTGCTGTACAGATCTTTCACTTGTTCCGTTAGCATTATGTTTGGTTTATGTTGTTGTGGCTATTGTAAAGGGTGATGTTTCTCTTATTTTTGACTGGCAGACTTTTGATGACTGCTTCTGTTTCATTGGGGGTTATAGGTCTATTTAAATTGCTTATCTGTTCTTGATTTAATTTTGGTAAGTGATATCTATTCATAAAATTGTTCATTTCCTTTAAATTTTTGAATTTTGTGAAGTACAGGTTTTCAAAGTATGACTTTGAGATTGTCTGGAATTCCTCAGTGTCCATTGTTATGTCCCCCTTTTCATTTCTGATTTTGCTAATTTGTGTGTTCTCTCTTTGTCTTTTGGTTAGTTTGGATAAAGGTTTGTCTTTCTTGTTGATTTTTCTCGAAGAACCAATTTTTTGTTGATTCTTTGTATTGTTTTCTTTGTTTCTACGTAATTGATTTAACCCCTCCATTTTTATTATTTCCTGGCATTATTTCCTTTCAGTTGTGCTGTTAATTCTCTAATGTGGCTATTCTTAAGTTTCTTCATGTGGGCACTTTACTATAAACTTTCCTTGTAGCACTGCTTTCAAAGTATCCCATAGTTTGGATATGTTCTGTCTTCGTTCTCACTGAATTCTAGGAAGTCTTTAATTTCTTTATTTCTTCCTTGACTCAGGAATGGTGCAGTTGCACATCGTTCAATTCCCATGAGTTTGTAGGGTTTTGCAATTTGTGTTGTTGTTGAATTCTAACTTTAAAGCATGGTGGTCTGATAAGATACAGGGGGGTATTCCAATTTTTTTGTATCTGTTGACATTGCTTTATTGCCCAGTGTGTGGTTGATTTTAGAGAAGATTCTATGAGGAGCTGAGAAGAAGGTATATTCTTTTGTGTTTGGATGGAATGTTCTATAGATGTCTGTTAAACCTAATTGGGACATAACTTCTATCAGTCCCTTTGTTATCTATTGCCTGTGCTTTTGTGAGAGTAGCTAACTTCTTTTTGTTGGGAGTTTTCCTTCCAGAACTTTCTGTAGGGCTGAATTTGTGGGTATATGTTATGTAAATCTGGTTTTGTCAGGGAATATCTTATTTTCTCCATCTATAGTGATTCACAGTTTTGCTGGGTGTGTAGTCTGGGGTGGCATTTGTGGTCTCTTAGTGTTTGTAGAACATCTCTCCAGGTCTTCTGGCTTTCAGAATTTACATGGAGAAGTCAGGTGTAATTTTGATAGTTCTCCCTTTGTATGTTTCTTGGTCTTTTTTCTTTTCTGCTCTTAATATTCTTTCTTTATTCTGTAAGTTTGCTGTTTTGATTATTATGCGGTAAGGGCTTTTTTTTTTGGTTCAGGATATTTGGTGTTTGGTAAGCTTCTTGCACTTTCATAGGCATGTCCTTCAGATTAGGAAAGTTTTCTTCTATAATTTTGTTGAATATGTTTTCTGCACCTTTGAGCTGGGCTTCTTTGCCTTCTTTTATACCTATTATTCTTAGGGTTGGTCTGTTCACAGTGTCCCACATTTCCTGGATATTTTAATTTAAGGATTTGTTGGATTTAAGATTTTATTTGGTGGATGAATCTATTTCCTCTGGCTTATATTCAGCACCTGAGATTCTCCGATCTCGTGTATTCTGTTGATTATGCTTGTGTCTGTAGTTCCTGATCATTTACCCAGCTTTTCTATTTCTAGCATTCCCTCAGTTTATATTTTCTTTGTTGTCTCTATTTCAGTTTTCAGGTCCTGAACTGTTTGAATTGTTTCCTTCATCTGTTTGATTGTTTTTTCTTGACTTTCCTTGCTTAAAGAGATTCGTTGATTTCTTGCATTTTTTGTTTTGTTTTTCCTTCCATTTCTTTAAGGGATTTTCTCATGTCTTCTTTGAAGGCCTTTACCATTTTCATGAAGTTGGTTTTAAGGTCATTCTCTTCTATTTCATCTGCATTGAGATGTTCATGTCTTGCTAGCATAGAATTCCTAGACTCTGGTGGTGTCATATTAAGTCTTTCTGTTGTTACATGTGTTCTTACTCTGTCTTCTTCCCATCTCTTGTTCCAGTGGGTACAAGTGGGGTCTCTTTCTCTTCTGGTGGGTATGGGTTCAAGCCTTTATCCTCTCTTCTCTCTACTGGAGGGTGGAGAGGCAAGACAGGAATGGCGGCTGATGTAGGGTGCTTTGTTCTGCCTCCAGCTCCCTCTCTCTATCAGCGGGTGGAGGGCCAGGCAGGCTACATGGTCTAATCCTACTGGAGAACACTTAACTCACATCCTCTCTGCCCAGGCTCACATCAAGACTCATATTTTATATTATGAATATTGTATTTTACATTATGAACTATTCTGTGTTCCATTAAATATTATTGTTTTCTGCTTCATAATCCATTCTCCAAAGTCTTTCAAATAAAGGAAGAGGCAGTGTGAAGGAAGTTCTTTAGATAAAATATAGAGTGACTGTAAGTGATAAGTCTACTTAACCCTTAGAAGAGTAGTGATTTTAGTGGCAGTATATTTAGGCTTGCATGCAATTCAAACTGTAAACATTTTACCTTAGCTTCAAGTTCTTGAAGAAAAAAACAAGAATTTGCAAGAGACTTTGATAGACACAGAGAAGATGCTAGAGGAGATCAAGAAGCAGTGTCAAGACAAAGAAATGCAGCTACTGTGCCAGAAGAAGAAGGAAAAGGAGCTGGTGGCTTCTGTTCAGAGGTGAGGGGACTTCCATGCCTTTGTGCTCTTTAACCTGCCCATATCATCATAAAGAATGTTCTACTTAAGCAGTACTTCATTATTACTGTAGTGTCCACCTTAGAAATGTGCTGTATCATTGTACTGAAGCTGATTGATTTGTTGTAATTTGGTGTTTTCAAATGCTATACCAGCATCTTGCCAAAACTTTTAGGGGAAAATAGCAAAAGAATGAACAAAAAAATGTCAACTCAACAACTAAAGCCTGAAAAAATCATTGAAACTCTTTAGTTGAAGGTTGTTTTTTTTTTTTTTAAATCAAAACAGGTAAAAATTCTAAACAGAAGAAAGTAACATAAAATACACTATGTTCTTTCCTTCATAGAGCATATACCAGATGGGATCGATGGGCTCTGTTTTTATCTCGCTGTGAATGACAGATTTTCAGACCCACCTGCACACTTCACCTCTTTTTACACTTTAAAATCTATCGGAGGCCATGAGAGTTGTAGCAGACAATTAATGTTCAGATGTCAATCACGAGAGCAGCGATTCTCTGTTGGAAGTCAATCCTGTCCAGGCAAGGTCTTTAGGACCATCCACTCTGGAAACTTTTGATCACACTTGCTAAAACAGCTTGGTGTCTTTCCAGTACCTGCATTGTAGTGTGTGATCTCGTGTGATATGTATAAGTAATCTCATCATTACATCTCAGTGTTATGGGCACATATTTCTGTGGGTGGTCAGGAAGGTGACTTTTGATGTTCCTGTAATTTTGATACATAGAAAATATGCTAGGACATGCTTTGTAACTAAATCTATTTGTCCCACAAGAACTGTAGATATGTAAAAGCCTGGTCTCTTCCTTTTTCTCAGACTAACTGGACACACTTGTTTTTGTCTCAGAACAAGTTCAAACTAGACTAAAGGCTTTTTGTAAATAGATCATAAGTTTGACTTTGCAGGTATGCTCAGGGTCAGAGTCACAGATGTCCATCCAACCAAGGTTACTAACACAAAGCACCCTAAGAAAAGGTTGCCAAGTATGCTAACGGTAGACCTATGTCTCAAAGTATGTCACTGGGCACTGTTCTCTCCTGACCTGGTCTGATTTCAGTCTTACTCCTGTAACCATGCAACCTGATGTCGCCATGGTAAATGGCTCAGCTACTTATCAATCACCCTAGGAATGCACTTCTGACTAGTGAGAGACAACTCTTGTAATACTTTTTGTAGCTTCAAGACTTCTGTAAGAAAGAGAGGTTTTAGGCTACAAGAAAATAAACCAGGGGGAACTAGAATAAGGACAGGAGAGCTAGAATAGAAGCAGAAGAATAAAGAGATTGTTTTGGAACAGTGCAGTGTGGGAGAATTCATTTGCTCTCAGATACCCTAAGAAAAGAGTGCCTTTTGCTTCTTGTAGCATCCAGTCTGAACCCTGAAGGCCCTCGTTGGACACCAGGGCCCTCATTAAAATCCAGGTCTCTAGTAACACAGTGACTAACATTTGTTGGTCTCCTCAGCTTGTACTCAAATGGAAATTTTTATTATAAACCTAGAAAACAGTTTCATGCATAAGTTTATATTCTTTTTTATAACCTTTAACCTTATTGTTATCAATCATGAATATATCAAACTATCCAAAAGAGTCACATAATAAAACAGCAAAAATTGAGTGCAAGAAATCCAGTTGCTAGAAGCTTTGTATATTCATGTTAATAGTTATTTTTTAAAATCTAAATATACTTGGTTTTCTATTTTCTCTTAGATTTAAGTACAGTGAACTCTCTGATTTCTGTTCTTGATGTCCATTCCCAAAACTAGCATTAATATATTACATTATTATACCAGTATTTTTCTTTCTTGCACTTTAATTTTTTAATGAATGCATAATTATACCAACTTTTTTAGTCTTTAAAAATGTTTCTGATCTTCACTAATTTAAACACTTTATCTTTGTTGACGAAAATAAGAACAGTGCCTGTGTTTTGTGGGCCACTGTCACTGAGGAAAGCTAAGGCTGTGGCACTTGGAGCGGTCATCGCACTTGTAGATTATGATTATGATTAAGATTACTGATGCTGTTTTGCCCCCCTGTCTGCTTTTGCAGATTTATATTATTTTCTGTGTTCTCTTTTGCTAGGTTTTGTAGAACCCTAAGCCACAAATGCTTTATTTGCAAGGATTTGTATAATGTATTCCAGAAAATATTTTCCACTTTAAATTTTATCTTGAGAATGATATAGATGATATCTTAGATGATTCCTCTTGCTTTTAGGTAAAAGTTTATTTTTAACTTTCCAGTATTTATATTGACAGTGGCATCACATAATGTTAAGTTCCTTTGGCTCTAGGACATTTCTTATATTTTGAAAGAACTTCAGATGTATATGTGACTATGAGTTATTACATTTTATATGTTTCTAATCTTTTGTTTTTTGATTTTTAAGAAATTCATAAATTAAAACCTTTCATTAGAAATGAAAAGTTAAAAATATAATAATGCATAAGTTAGTTCCACTTGTCAAAAGCTTTCTTACTTTTGGGCCTTGATACATAATCCAAATGTATGCATGAAAGAAAACTTGGTGGTGTGCAGCAACATGGCAATTCCTTCCTTATTGTTGGCTCTTTAAACTTTAAAGGTTCTGTGTGTTCATGTGGGAGTACATGTGTGTGACAGCTGGGGCTCCACTTCTGGTATCATTCCTCTGAGCTATTCATGTTGATGCTTGAGACAGAATCTCTCAGTGGTCAGACACTTGCCAAGAAAGATAGTCTAGCTAGCCATCCAATGAGCTCCAGGGATCTTCCTGCTCCCACCTCCCCAGTGCTGATTGACAAGCATGTTTGCTTTATAAACATGGACTTGGGGGCTAGAAGTCAGGTCTTTGGGTTTGTACAGACTGACTTATCTCCCCAGACAGAAAGATTTTGATTGTTAAAGTACATTTTTTTTTCTTCTAATGCTGTTCAGTATATGGAACATAGTGTCATACATCAAGTTGGCAAAATATAATTGTACTTGTAGTTTGAAAAAGTAAATACTTTTTACAACAATTAACAATGTATTACAAAGAAGTACACCATATCAATACTACATAAATGATCATGAATGCCATAAATATATCCGCAGCCCTTATTCAGCCACCAAGTGTTGTCAGTTCTGTTTTCAAAACCTAAGTAGTATCATTTCTTCTTATTGAAGAAGATGGCTGTAGATTGCTAAAATACTTGAATAAAAGAAACCAAAGAACCAAAATCAGAGTTATAAGAGAACTTTCTTTCAGTCATCTGCAGCTTGTTTGTTTTGAGACAAGGTTTTGTCATATGTAGTCCCAGCTGGCCTGGTACTTACTATTTAGCCCAGTATAGCCTAGAACTCTCAGCAATCCTTCTGTCCCAGCCTTCTAAGTACTAGGATTCTGATTATAAACTACCATGCCTGGAAGATGTTGCAACTCTTGAGACTAATTCTCTTTTACTTCTAGGTATTATTGTTGGTTTTGGTTGTTATTGTTAATGACATGGTATGCTTTTACCAATTACTAATCTTCCGTTCTGTTGGCTAACACCTCCTTTCCCTTTATCTTTTATTTTTTTATTAAGAAAATTTTTTGCATACAGTATGATTTGATCATTTTCCCATCCCCCACTTTCCTACTTCCTTACTCAGACAGACAGACAGACACACACACACACACACACACACACACACACACACACACACACGGAAATTAAACAAGCAACACACCAGTAAGATTAAAAAAAAGTGCCCAAGCTAAGCAAAATGGAAAGTCTAAAGGAATACCACTGAGTTTGTTTTGTGCTGCCAGTTATTCCTAGGCCTGGGGGTCTGTCCTTAAGTGGGGTGGAGACTGCATTGGAAAAATTTGGCTTATTTTTAATGTGCCGGAAGAGCTTCCTCTGTCATAGACAACATGGCAATCCTAAGTAAGTGAACCAGTAATTTAGGTAATGCTCATCTAGGAAAGAAGGAAGGAGTAGGGTTAGATTACAGAGTTCAATTCATGAGGTGGACTTCAATGGGACATAGGAATGCCACATTATTAGCAGCACCAGCTTCAGATTCGCCATTTCGAAAATGATGACCAGCCTCTATCTAGTTATGGGCTTTCTTACTTATGTAAAATATATAGATATTTATATATTTTCTGTGAATCTTAATTGTTCGATTATAGATATTTCTTCATGAAATTATTTTCTAAAAACAGCTTACAACAAAAAGTAGAAAAATGCCTTGAAGATGGAATCCGCCTTCCCATGTTAGATGCAAAACAACTTCAAAGTGAAAATGATAACCTCAGAGAGCAGAATGAGACTGCTAGTAAGGTTAGTATACACTCTGAGCAGAGGTCACATATGTCCTGTGGAATGTGTGCATCTTAGAGCTTTCTGTGTGGTTTATAATTTCAGCGATATTTACTAGCTTACAAAATATTTAGTTTACCTTGATTTTAAAAAAGATAGCAGTTTAATATATTTAGATTATTTAAACTTAAATAAAAGCCTTACAGATATTAAGAATTACAGGAAAATGTTTGTAGTTTTGCCTATGGGTAGTCTACATCATCTTGCAACTTAAAGGCTATTTAACTATGAGTGCTTTCATAAAATAAAGATATTTAAATATAAACTTTTCTCTTGAATTTTCTTGAAGTATTGTTGCTTTTTTAATGCAATGGAAAAGATTCAGACTAATTTATTTGCTGTGTTTTAGATAATAGAGAGCCAGCAGGATGAAATTAACAGAATGACTTTAGAGATTCAGGTAAGGAATGTTTTATATGTATTTTAGTGTCTGTGTCACCTAGAAGTATTAGAGTATATGTGTAGCTATGTGAAACTATAATATTAACAGTACCTGATATAGTTATATTTAATATTAGTCTGAGCAGAATTCATAGTGTATATGTATACAGTTGTGAAAGACAAAATTTACAAATAAGATGAAATTCTGCTTGGTAACCCAGTTCTCCAAAGGGATGGATGGTAAGACTGTTTTCTTGCCACTCTCTTCTATAATTGACCGTAGTCTCTCCCAGGTGGTGAGAATGCATTTGATTCAAGTTGGCGTAGACCTAATCTTGAGAGAGAGTGGAATGTTGTTAGTCTACTTATCATTTAATTTTCATATGATGGTTTCATCTGGAAACATTCCCAACCCAACTCTACCCATTTTAAGTTCCTTTCCTCCATCAAATTTTCTTCAGGAGTCTGTAATGTTCTCCCCAGCATCCCATGGGGCTGCCCAATATTAAGATGTCTAAGATCACTGCCTCTCCTATTCTGTTTCCTGATTTTGTGTCCCCTACTGCCATTGTACTATAATGCCTATAATGTTATAGGTGATTCTCACCAGTTACAGGAATAATGCAGTGTCTGTTGCTTGTGGAGTACTTCTGTTACATATGAGTATCTGTTTTTATAGTTCCTCCTTACCTGGGTATCTTGAGCATACTTGTGTATGTACACATGCCGCCTCAGGAAATTTCAGTAAAAATCGAAGTCTCCTAAGTGCCTGTGTCTGTCAAACCCTCCTCAGCTGTGAAGACTCCAGAGCATTGTCTCATACAGCTTGGAATTGACATGTGCTCCTCCTTTAGGTGAATTGACAGTGCTCCTCCTAATGACACTGTTGCTCTTTCTGTGTTAGCAAATGATATTCTGCCACATGTTTGTCTTTACATTTTACTGAGTTTCTTGAGAATGATGCTCTGGTAGCTCAGCTGAGGAGTTAGAACTAACTTAACAAAACTCTGGACACATAATGCATACTTGAAAAGTTTGGAAACTAACAGGTCTTTAATTCCTTTATTCATTTGCCAGATACTTTTAGAGCCTGTGTCTCTATGGTGGACACAGAATTTCATTAGTGAGCAAAACTAGTCTCCAGTCAGTCTAATGGGTTGGGTTGGAAAAAAATGGAAATACATATCAAGTCCTATTATTTTTGTCTGTTATAAAAGTTTTAATTAAAAACATAAGTAGGATACAGGGCAGTGACAGAAAGGTCTTCTTGTGAAAGGGTGACCATGGCAGTTTTGTAAAGGAGGTAGTTTTTGAGCAGAGACTTCAGTGAAGATAGCCAGGGGGAAGCATAACGCATACAGGGGAGAGGAAGCAACAGATGCCCTAAGTTGTCTACCCGCAGGGAGGCTGCCCTCCTAGAGAGGGAGATTGCAGTAGTAAGATGAGGTGAAGGTGACAGAGGAAAGTAGCCTGGACAAGATGATATGTCAAAAACTGTAAAAGATGAATACAATTTTTGAAGAACCATCTTTTTATGTTGGTTGGAGAGGAGGCTGTCCATGTAAATTGTGAAAATTTTTCTTGAGGCTGTTTGTGCTCAAAAACCTTGGTCAGTCCCCAAGTTTGTCTGGATAGTTAGATTATTTTGGGATACTTTGGGAATCTGACTGTGAGCTTTATGAATTTGAACATGGACTGAACAGACTGTGCATCACTTGATTGCAGCCTTGTATCCAGTTCTGGACCCTCTGTCTATGGTCCAGTTCTCAGTGTTCCCTGCCCTTGAGTGGGAGCTGGGAGGGAAGACTGGGTGGGAGGTGAACTGAACAGTTTATGTCTAGATACCAGATTATGCTGCTGGAAAAAAATCTTGTTTGTTTATGACCTAAAATACAGATTGCAATCCAGAAGAAAGGAGTTCAGGCAGACTTTTCTTTATATTGTATGAAGTTTTAATGATTTTGAGTCATAATTATCACAACATACTCTTCATGAATTTATATCTTACGATTTTTTTTAGTATATCCAGTAGATGTTGAGACTCAAGTCACAACTTGAGAGTACTTTTATCCCCTTCAGAAGAAGCCTTGTATCTTTTATTTGTTCTCTTCAGCCCTCTCTGCTCTGGCTCTGAGCAATCCCTGAGACACTTCTGCTTCATAACATCGGGTGTCTGTGCTTTCCCTGACATCAGCCAGTTGTTAAGCTCCTCCAGTTGCCCTGGATAATTTGCTTTTAACTATTCTCTGTGGCACAAGCTGCTTTCCAGATGCATCCATTCTGGTTCCTTCACAGGAGAGCTGCATAGGCAAGGGAGGTTGGTCCTGATGGGGGACTATGCTTCTTCACACTTACCTGCCTCAAGGGAGGTTGGTTCTGATGGGGGACTATGCTTCTTCACACTTACCTGCCTCAAGCCTACATTTTAGCCTGTAACACCAGGTAATCTGACAGTAACCTAAAGGTTGCCTTTTGCCATGTTGCCACTATTGAAAAAGAATGTGTGTCTGTGTGTATATTGCGTGTGTGAAGGCGTCCCTGAAGGCTGGAGGAGGGCAGTCGAGCTGCAGTCCCAGGCGGTGATGATAGTCCTCCTGTGGGTGCTGGATCCAAGTTGAGGTCCTCTGGTGGAACAGAAAGCGTTCCTAACCACCGAGCCGTCTCTGCAGCAACCTCAGTGCTTTGAAAGGGCCCTTAGGCTTGAACTTCTCTGGACAGTCTTACAGATGAAGTCCTTTTCTTTGTGGGTACATTTGTAATTCCATATTATGCTCTTTTCCCCTGAGACAAAAATCTCTGAAGTTAGGGTTAATCACAAACTGTTTTTTCTAAGTTAGGGTGTGTGTATGTGTGTGTGTGTGTGTGTGTGTGTGTGTGTGTGTGTGTGTGTGTGTGTGTGTGTGTGTGTGAACATCACAGCATTCGTGCATGTGGAGGTCAGAAGACAATTTGGAGAACTTGCTGCCTTGCTCCTTGCTTGAGGCAAGGCCTCTATTATTTGTTTGTTCATTCTGCTGCTGACATGTAAACTTCTGAGTTATTAGCCTGTCTCTTGCTCCCATTCTCCATAGGAGTGCTATGTGCATCAATAATGCTTCTAGTGTTGTACATGGGTTCTCAGTATTGGACTCTGGTCCTTACTCAGGCTTGCCCAGCAAGTGTTTTTATCTGCCTATTCATCTCCAAGTCCCTCACAACTTCTGAATGAAACCTTCACTCTTAGAATTACCCTTTAGTAAAAAGATTAGGGGCAGCATCTCTCAACATCCTTGACTTGTCTTTCTAGTATGTGACTTCTATCCTCTACTCCACAAACTGAGGCAATAATTGCTAGGACTACTGTGTTCTTAGTAGCACCACATACAAGGTAAAGTCCTCCTCCTATGTGGGAAGACAAGAAGCCCCACCTCTTGGCTACCCTGCCTTGAAACTTATGCACAGCTACAGGTAGCTAGGGTAGAATATCAGATGTCGATGTTTCCTGTTTCCTGTGTGAAAATAGCTCCTCACCTGGAAGCTGTAAGAGTCTAGAAATATGGAAGAAATATGTAAAGTAAGATTGTTTCTAATTCAAATAAAAATTTATATAAAAAAGAAAATTCTTTGTGAAATAACATTTATTATTCATTTTTAATAGAATAAATTAGCTAAAATATCAAATTTTCTAGGTTTCTGCATAGTAACTAGTTAATAGTAACAAGTAACTATTGTTATTATGAATTCTTACATAAAAATAAATATATTTTGCATTTGTATTTATAAACACTAGTAAATATTACAAACGCTCTTGTGGACATTAGGTAAAATATCAGAACTACTTAAACAACCCTTTTTCTGTTCAGTGCTGGGTGACTTTAGAGATCTAGCATGACAGTCATGTTTTGTCGTTTCAGCTATTGATACAATAGCATTGTCTCATTCCTCTAACCATTATGTATACTCCTTTTCATACAGTTTAGAACAGATTAACTGTTGTTGTAGGTGAGGTGCTGCTGTCAGGCATTGTCAGCACTATAGCTAGAGTTATCCTTGGAAGCAGGCAGGACTGTACCTGTGAACCCGCTCTCCCATGGGGCTTCCTGACTCCCAGCCAGTGTGACTTGTGAGCCTGATGTTATTTCAGTTTTCCTTCTTGTGACACTATTGCCAGATACTTCTGAGTTTTTCTGATAGAAAACGTTGCCTGTACTGCAACTGTCTTCATTTTAGTCTTATATGGAACTCATTAGTGACTAGGCTAATTGTCATTCATCATCAACAAGGCTCTGAATTAACCAAAGTGCAGAACACTAAACATTTAAGGGATTTCATTATGAAAGTAACCTCTTTGGGCTCAGTTTTTATTGTTACAGTGTTAGCTTTAAAGTGTCTATCTGTGCTAGTTTTAATTCTATAGTTCTAATAAAGCCATGTATCTTAGTCCAAACAATTTGACAGATTTTGATGATCCCTCCTGGAAGGCATCACCCTCCCTGTTGAGTTGGGTGGGGTTGGATGGGAGTGGGGCCAGGGGGCATGGGAGGGAGGAAGGGAGAGGGAACTGGGATTGATATGTAAAATAAGAAAAAATATGTATAGTATCATTTATTATATACATATATGAATATATACATACAATATATATGTATATATATATATATATTTCAGTTGAATTATGGAATGTAGATAATCTTGTCAGGCCAGGAAGCATAAATCTCTAAGTAGGTAATAGATCTTCATACATCATTCAATCAAATGAAGTTAGAAGACAAGAGAGCTTTCCTTCTGTGCTATATTGTGAAATGCATTTTGAGGGGATGTAAAACAAGTTTATGTAGGAAATATACTTGTCCAAAGGTTTGGTTCATTTTTATCTAACTTTTAAGTCATTAAGTAGCCTTTCAGAGTTTTATCAAGTGACATTTAAGAACAGTAAGTTAAATATCTGCCCCTTCTGATACTGCTTCCCATTAGTCTTATGCCTGCCCCTGTGGCCCTCTCCCTTCCATCGCACGCAGAGAAGATGCACACATAATGGACATGTGCTGTTAGGGAAGGTGGTGTAGTAAAGCATTTTTAGTCAAACCTCGATTTGACATGTTTTACACAGGTTGGTGTTGCCTCCCTAGTCTTTGGGTCTAATGTGAACTGTTTTAAAGGTCACTTCTTCAACTTAGAAGGGACTAGGGAGGCAAAAAGATGTTTAGTATTTGGAGTGTGTTAGACTGACTGTGTTTTATGTGCTAATGTATTTGCTGTACAGTTTTGTCATTGTTGTCCTTTTAGTCTATGCAAGGGAAACTTTCTGAAGAGAAATTGACTGCACAGAATGTGGTGGAAGAGCTAGGAAGGAAAGGAGGGAGCCCGCAGAGATTAACAGACACGCTGCTGGAAGTGAGTACAAGGCAGACTGCCTGCAAGGGTGGTCCCGGCTCCCCGCTTTAAAGGCAGTGCCTGCTGGGCATGTGGATATAGGACATGTTCAAGTCGGAGGTTTGACTTTGATGTGTTGATGAATTAAATTCATTAGGCTTCACAAGAAAATTATAGCAAAAAGACAGGGCTTTGTGTTTCTTTCCCCACTCATCTTAGAATACAGTTTTCATGGCTTAACTAGGTACAGTCAAATGTTACACATGCACAAAGACCAAAGTGCACCACGAAAGCGTAGGTGGAGCATAACAAACTCCTCTAGGGAGGGACTGCAGTGCTGCTACTGCAGCTTCAGGCCACACTCTCCTGAGAACTGACGTCCTTTGATGTGTTTAAGACACCATTACATACGGGGCGGGGCATGTGTTAGCCGGAATACTCAAATGAACCCCCCCCTAAAGCAGAGGATGTTTTGTTGCATAACCACAATTGTCATGCACAATAAAAATCATCATTTCTTAATGTTGATAATCATCTATATCTACATTTTCCCCCTTCACCAAGTATTTTTACCCCCAGTGGCTGTGGAAGACATTATTCCTTCTAGGGCCACTCTTGCATTTCTTTATGGTGTCTAAAAAATCCAAGGTGCCATTCTTCCCAAGTTACTGTCTTTTTGAAGACACTAGAAGCTAATTCATCTCATAGATTGTCATGCCTTTTAGCTTTGTCCAGTTGCTTCCTTAATGGTACATTTGTTCTTTACCCTTTGTTTCTAGTAAGCTAGCTATTAGAGCTAAAGGCTACATGAAATTCCTGTCAATTGTATTTGCCGTGGATACTTTGTGTTGCGTACAATATTTGATTATTCATCCTAAGTGGCATACACATACTATTCTCTCTAGGTTAAAGTGATGACAGCCTGGCTTTTTTTATTATAAAGGTACAGTCACTACAAACAGCAGCTGACCTGCCGGCATCTGTTTAGCATCTACAAAATTGATTGCCTAAATAGGTAGATTTAAAAATGTTAGTTTTTCACATGCACTTCATTCCCCAAGGATCACATATAAAAGCACTCTTTTTCTTATCACTCAGTTTATTTGGTTATTCTTAAGTGCAGTTCCAGTTGGAGATCCTGTTAAGCTTATTTTTCATTAGCAATTTCCAGGCTGGGCGCGGGGGGCGGGGGGGGATAATTTTGGAGATAAGAATAGCCTTTTCTGAGTACAGTTAAGTCATGAATCCATGCTGATACTTCCAGTTCCAGTCAAACAATTCTGGGATGCTGGCATGTCTTCCCTTTCATGTCTTTCCTTGTGTCTTTCCTATAAATATTAAAACATAAATACTTTTTCTCAAAATCAAATAGTTCTAGTTTTTTTTTTTTCAATGGAGTCTTGTTGGGCATATTAACCACACTTCATGATAGGTCCCATACCTAGGAATAGTTGACCAACATGAAACAAAAAACTCAGTGGTATTATTGTAGAATTTTTGTTTATTTGGATTGTTTGAACACTCTGTCTCATTTGTCTTTTGCTTGTATATTTTTGTTCCTGTTTTATGGGGTGGGGCTTGCTTTGTTTTGGGATGGGAATTTGGTGTGTGTATGTATATGAGAGAGAGAGAGAGAGAGAGAGAGAGAGAGAGAGAGAGAGAGAGAGAGAGAGGGAGAGAGAGAGAGGAGAGGAGAGAGGAGAGAGGATGAGTTTCTTGTTTTATGTTTGTCTTTTTTTTTTTTAAGGGTATTGAGTTGGATAGGTGAGGAGGGGACATGGGGAGGATCTTGGAGGAGTTCAGGGAGGGGAAAACTGACTGGGATATATTGTATGAAAAAAAAAAAAAAAGGTTTTCTTTGACATTAAAAGAAGAAGAAAAAGAAATACTTCCAGTATAGTTAAGTCCCTTCTGTTACTTAACAACTAGGAACGAGGTTTAGGGTGTCCCTATTCTTTTCATTCAAATGGTTGCATTGTTGGGAATGCATACATAGTCAGGTCAGTCTGCTTGGGTGTGATCTCTCCCTTTGTTTATGGTGGTGTCAAATGACACACAGCAGTGAGACCTATAAATACAGATTGGGTTTTTTTTTTTTTTTTTCCTTTTTTTGTACTGAATGTGTGCAATTGAATTCAGTTAGGGTAAATTCACTATGATGTTTAATAATAGACTTCATGGAAAATGTTAAGCTTTTTGACTCTTGATTCTGTTTTCTCTGTTGTAATAACTGGCTTTTTCTTTCTTTTATACACCAGAGCCAAAGACAGACAGGAGAGACGCTCTCTCTACTGGATCAGGGCCAGGAAGGAGAGCAGTCTGGGTTGCAGACCATCCGTTCTAAGTGGCCTCTCTTTGATCTGACTGTGATTGACCAGCTGTTCAAGGAAATGTCCTATTGTTTGTTTGACTTGAAAGCATTGTGCAGTATTCTTAATCAACGAGCTCAGGGCAAGGAGCCTAACCTTTCCTTATTGCTGGGAATCAGATGTAAGTGACTGATGCCTTGCCTTTGCTCTGTCTTTTCCATGTTTGCTTTGTGCTCTCCTTTTCGTTGGCTTTAGAAGTCTCCCACACAGCTGGTGGTTTCAAGTTTGCCTCCCGCTGGCCCATTACTAAAACTGACATATACTTAGGAAGCCAGCGAAGACATAGTTGCAGAAAGCCTAGAGATGCTTCCCATTTCCTCTTCTATGGCAGTTACCCAGATGAGTGGGCCAGCTGTGTATCAACTAACTGCTAGAATATTTGTAAAATAATATTCACTGCCAGTCATTTCACGTGAGCTAGAGTCTCTGTCCCAGATGTGCTGCCTTTACCACACATGGCGTTTCTCCTTTCTTTGTGACATCCCAGCGACTCTGTCTCAGTTCTTTCCCCTTCTACCTTAAACTGTGTAAAGAGCCACCACAGTAATAAAAAAATGAGCCTTCCTTTGGGCGTTCCTTTTGTGTGGTTCCCAGGAGTGGAATATTCTCTTGTTGGTATCTTTTTAACACAGAAGAAATGGATAGTAAAAATCTTAAAAACGGGGTAACATTACATACACAAAAGTTTACGGTTGAACACGTTTTATTAAATGCTTGTCTCAGTATATGGCTTATATGTGACGAGAATATTTCTATTTTATCCATTTTATTTTATTTTATCTATTCTGTTGTATTTTGGCTTACAACAAATGCTTTTAAAAAATGTCACTTGTTAAGTGAAACATATATTGTATTAAGCAAGGTTAGCAGAATTTCACCTTCATTTAATAGAGGTATGTTAGTTCACATGCTAAAGTGTAGGCACGTGAAAAGCACTGGTCAGTATTAGTGTACTATCAGACCCTCAGTGGTGTGGGTACTGAGTGAGGGCCTGACAGTGCAGAGATCGAAACCACCACCTCTCCCACACTAACTGAGTTATTGGATCCATGCAGTAAGTGCTGTAATTGAGATGTGGTCAAAGAACAGTGGTAACACAAAGAATTAAAATGGCTAAGTATGTCTGGGAAGGGCTGCAAAGGCTTAGTGGGGAAACTGGTGTTTGATGTGGATCTTAGAGGAGAAGATGCCAGACGAACAGACGCTGGTTAGAGTGCATCTCTTGGAAGAAGAAACTGAGGTTCATATACAAAAGACTTCTGTGCTTTAAAATTGGTTTTCCTTTGATTATGTTATAATCGACATTTTAGTATAGCATTTATTAACCTTTAAATTGGAGTTATGCTAATATGAATGCAGTAGAGATTCAAGACTCTCACCAGCTTCCACATCACTAACCCTCAGGGTATGCTCTTTTTAGGCTTTCAGCTTCAACCTCCCAGTCCTTACCTTACATTTGACATTGTGACATTCTGTCCAGCGAGCTACTTTGTGAAGAACCAATGACTGTGTTTGAATTGCTCTCATGATTCCATCTGTTACGTCTTGGCAGACCAGGTCCCTTTTCTTAAAATTCTCTGCCTCTTTGGTTTTCATGACATCATTCTCCAAGTTCTGCTCCCACCTTTATGACTACTTAGCCTCAGTATTCTATAGACTCTTCTGCAACTTTCTTCCTGGGTTTAAGCTGGACACACTTTAATCCCAACATTTGGGATGAAGAGGCAGGTGGATTTCTGTTAGTTCAAGGCCAGCCTGATCTATAGAATGAGTTATAGGACAGGCAGAGCTACATAGTGGGACCCTGTCTCAAACAACAACAACAAAAAAATCATATTGTGGTCCATAAGAACTGATAGTCAGTGGGTGTTTTCATTTTTATATATATTATATTATATATATTATAATATATTATATATTATATGTGTAATATATAATATATATATATATTACAATATCCCCCCATACAGATACTGATCTCTCATCCTGTTTAGAAGGCATCTTTGGTGTCCTGGTTGTAGTCAACTCTTTCTCTACATATATTCAATGTGGCTGTTTCCTAGGCAGCATCAGAGCCTCAGCATGACTGAAATAGAACTCCACTTGCCCCAACTAACTGTGCTCCTCAGGGGAGTGAGCACCACCACTCACTATCATCCTTTTCCTCCCTGAGCTGTTCCCAGTCCCTGACCCTCAAGTTGATGACAGCTGAGCTCTACTAGAGCTAATATTCATTCCTATCATTGTAGCAGGCCGAATTCAGGCACACGTAACCCTGAACTGGACCGTTATCCATCTTTTTTGTCCTCCTTTCCCTACCCATTTTTCTTACTGTTGCCAGTGTTTTGTCTAAGCTACAATTGTTTCTCCTAATATACTCCCTGTGATAGAATGGGTTCTGCCTGTCTCTGTGGCTTGTTTCTTATGCCTCTTGTCTCATGTAATTCATGCCCTACTGCTTTATGGCTAGATAATAGTCTTGTTTCTCAGATTCTATCAGACTGCTTTGTTTTGTGCTTCAATGACCCACATTGAAATAAACCCATCCATTTGTCCAGTTAGACATCTGTATCTTTTGCCTGTGCCTCTGTATCTTTTGGTGGTGGTGAGTCTGTACATTCAGTTGTTTATGGAATTGTGTAGGAAGCTTTGAGAATAAGTCACTGACTTCTCTGTCCAGCATCACACCTTGATCATGGTGAATGTTTAGTATTTAAAAAACAGTTATTGGGCTACTGTGTCAGGGGTAGAAGGAGGTTATTTCACAGTTTTCTTGCTTTTTTTATTGGGAAAGAGAAACTAGAGTAGATAATTAAAAGCTAGCTGAGTAGAGCCTCACTTTCATTATTCAGACATTGGGCACTCACTATATACTTGATTCACTTCTTTGAGATTATAGGGTCCTAATACTCTGGCTCTATCTTTGAAACTGTCTGCATGCCAGTAAAACCTGCTTTTAAGACATTTTCTCTATGCAAATAATTTTCAGATTTTGTCAGTGGGAAAGAATTCCGTATTGTAGTGGAGCTCGGAAAGAGATGTGAGGGCACATTCTTTTTCACTTTGCTAATATTGCCATCCACCAAGCATGCTGAATGCTGTATATGAATTTAATACATTCTAACTAGTGGTGTTTTTTTTCTTTAAAACTACATAGGTAGGGTCTATTTAATATCAAATAATATATGATTTGTACCCAAGCCTCGCTGGTATTCATTGTACAATATCATGTTGCCATGACAAAGGTGATAATCTTGAAATGTCTATGTAGAAATGTGAGACTTTCTCTCTGTGCTTTTTCACACAGCAATGAACTGCTCAGCTGAAGAGACTGAAAATGACCACAGCCCAGAAACACTCACTAAAAAGCTCTCAGATGTGTGCCAGTTGCGGAGGGACATTGATGAATTAAGGACTACAATATCAGACCGCTATGCTCAGGACATGGGGGACAACTGCGTTACCCAGTGATCAAGTGTTGGTGCACAGCAACAATGACCCATTGTGAGATGCTGCTGTGTTAGACTCGTGTTTCTTTCTAGGACGTACAAGGGAACGGTGACGCTCCTTGTGGCCAGCTTCAGCTTTGTTGTTGTTGTTCTGCTTTACTGAGGAAGTTCAAAGGGGCTGATCAAATCAGGCAAGCGATCATGTTACTATTTTAAAAATGAGATAATGTCTGCAAGAAAAAGAACAAAACAACCTGCATTTTCAAACTACTGATTGTAGGACCAAGCTGTGAACAGTGCTCTTCAGATAAGGCATAGGGTTTCCTTAATCCTATCACTTTGTGTGTATACATGTGAATGCTCATTCATTCTCTCGCCTGCTCACTCTGTCTCTGTCTGGGTCTCTGTCTGTCTCTCTGTGTGGACTCTATCTACACAGTAATAGGATTTCAAGGGTCAAAGCAAAGCAGGCTGCCTAAATAAAATAGCAAGGCAGCGTTCTAATGCAGAAGGATAGCAAGCAAAGTCATTAGTGCTTTAAAAAGTGACTATCAGGATAGGGGGCTTGTGAACTTGAGCTGATGTTAACTCTGAAGACAGCTATTTCTGCCAGAGTGTTTGTAGATCGTCTCAGCAATGTGAGACTCTGCTGTGGTGAGTGTTTCATTGGCTTCGTAATTTATAAAGAACAGTAACTGCAGTTATTTAAGCATACCCCTTACTATTTTCAGTCTTTATGATATGTAAACAGAGCTGTATAAAATAATAGGAGTCCCGTGAGGCCTTCAGTGACTATTATAAAAAGAAAGACGATAATGTAAGTGTGGCAGAGTTGCTTTTTATCTACACTTCAGAATTTACATTAAACAGTTTTATGCCTGCTTTAATTACTTAAAGAGAAAGCCAACTCATTATTCATATATGAATTAACAGTAACATAAAACCTAAGACTCAATTATGTTGTGAAATTTTTTCTTAGATTTGTCATATTAGAGACAGTTTGTCATGGACTATGAGATTGCTTAGGTTAGTTCATTTTGGGCACAGGGTAATAGAAATGCAGCTCATTTGACCAGACACACAGCCATTTAAATGTCAAATAATATTGTCTGTATCATTTTATGTTTTAGAAAGGTTATATATTTTATTGCTGGCTGAGAATCCATTATAATCTTTCCAATACAGGCAAAGCATTGCCCTTTATAGGTTGGTTTTCTTCCCTCCCTCCCTCCCTCCCTCCTTCCCTCCCTTCCTCCCTCCCTCCCTCCCTCCCTCCTTCCTTTTTTCCTTTTCCTTTTTTCCTTCTTTCTTCCCTTCCTTCCTTCTTAATACAACCCAGTTTTCTTCAGGCAGGACTGCATAGTTGGGAGAGTAAAAGATGTGGAACCATCAGGATAGTACTGTTGCCTGAGATCGGACACATACCTGTTTCTTTATTAAGCTTATTCTAGTATAAAGCTTGCTCCAGAAAAGATCTTCCTTAATCTCAACAATGAAAACTTAGTGGGAATGGCCTTTGAAGAGACTGCCCAAGAACACACTTGGTTCAGAATGGGCCTTTTATTCTGCTGTCCATAGTCATTTGATAGTTATATTTCAGGAGTTTATTATACTACATCATAATAACAAATTTCCCTTCTATTTAGTGCTAAATCTACTCTATTCCTCTTGGGATCTGGCTACCAACAAATCAGTGTGTTGAGGTGAATATGCGTCCCAACTCCCTAACCCAGAGAGGATCTTGGCCATTCTAAGAATTTGATTCTTTAAAAATGTGTTCATTGGGTTTTAAGGCTAGTGCTTTGATGCAATCAAGAAATTGTTGGTTGCAAAAATATATGGCAAAAAGTAAAATCTGCAGGTGGTCCTGAGCTGTAAAGTCAAATGATAGCATCTACTGGGTTAACCACAGTACAGCAAGTAGCAGATTTACCTTCTCTTTGGATAGAGTCCTCACCATCCTGTCATGATTTCAGAAATAAAGGCGCCTAAAACTACAGCATAACAGAGCAACCATGTTAGCTTATTCATGTTAGCATCTTCTTATAGCTCCTGAGTCCTAAGCTTTTAGTTTTATGTTTTGAGGTTTTATAGTTATTGTTTTTTAAAACAAATTTATGGTCCTATATTTTAATATGTGTATGTATATGCATATTGATATATACATATATATAGAAAGACATGCACACATACTTTTTTTCTGACTATTTGTGATAAATAATTTTTCTTTTGGCTAATTTTATAAAACTTTAAGAATTTAATTCACATGTCTTATTAGAATAACACATTTTTAATTAAGAAGCTACCAAACTTTTACTGATATATTTCAGTTTCTAAATTATATACTGCCATTTGTAAGGCATTTAAATGTGATAAATTTTGATTGATATTTTGAAGTATGGGATACAAAATACTAATCTCTTAATTAGAGTCTAGAGTTAGTGAAGGACTTTGATAATAAGTAGTCAGCTTTGGAGGGAATTTTGAGAACGATGAACTAGTTGTGCTTTAGTTAGTTAGCATTTCATTTTTGAGAAACATCTGCTTCCTTAAGACACACCCTTGTGAGAAGAGTAATAATATCACTCACCTTGAAAACAAGCATTTACCATTAGGTCAAGTAAGATGGCAAATAGCAATTCTGTAGTGTTTTATCCCCATTTTGAATAGGTTGCACATGGAAGTTGCTATAATGACATAAGCCTAAAATATAAGGGAACTCAAGATTCTAAAGTAAATATCTGTAAATTTCCATATGTAATGAACTTTCTTTTCATTTATGCTTTTGTGCATAAAGTCTTTATTCTCTTAGGAAGTGTTACACGGTATTTTATTTTAGGTCTGTTGAAGCTGAAGCCATTCAGACACAGCCACATAGAACAGAGAGAGGTAGACTAACAGTTGCCATAGGAAAGGCACCGGTTACCTATGCAGATAAAAGTACCTTAATCAAGCTAAATCAGTTTTGATGTTGGAAAAATAGACTTACATTTAGTACATTTTCAGAGACCTCTGATGTTAAGATTATAAGTCTTGACTAGGTGAATATACAAGAATTTTTAATTTTAAGAACATGGTCCCTTTTAATATTTGGAATAAGACTCACTGTTTACTGTTAACATTGTTATATCTTAGTAATGGTTATGGGGTTGTAATTCCATGAAACTGAATTTTAACTTTCATTAGCTTGTTGGAAAATTCTAGAGCTAGAGATGCTGCTAAAATGAATATTGGGCAGTTGGACTTAGAGGCTTGTGAGGAAATAGTGTTCTGGTTTCAGGCTCAGTGGGATGTTTTTAAAGGAACTGTTTCATTGGAGAATGCTCTTTAAATACCAGTAATAGTTCACTGAGCAACAGGAGCTGAGCACCTGGGCTAATTTGCACCGTACTGTTCAACTCTAGCATGCCTCTGGTTTGGATTGCTGGAGTTGTTGTCTAGATTTCTGTCACTGGATATGTAATTACAGTGATGGATGCTCTCTGAATGAGCACACATAGCAGATGACATTTGGGCCATAGCTCTTGCTTCCCTTGTGTTTCCATTTTTGACAGTTCTTTTCAGGGTTCACAAGCCAAGAGACACTGTCTCCTATTTGGTATAAAAAGTAAAGCTTTCAACTTCACCCCCGAAACACATTGGTGGTAATTGCTGTATGAATGTGTCATGCATTTAATCATGAAAGGGAATGATTTGAGATTTCTTATTTAAATGAAATATTGAATATAATAGAATGTACTTTGAAATCAATAAGTCATCGGCAGCACTGTTGCAGCTGCATACAGAGAGAACCTTTTGTGCCTTTTTGCCTGCAGTGTTTATTTCTCTTACATGAGCTATAAGAATGTTGATTATTGCACCTTGTTCTTTGGTAAATAGACAAGAATTTTTCTAAGAAGAGCCATTTCTTCATAGATGATAGTTACCTTAGTAAACGTGAGAGGATGTATCATATTTGGATGTTTTTGAAGCCCAGCCTTTTCTTTGTAGAGAGCAGGAAATTCCTCTAAAATGTATTCATTTGTATGTATGTGTGTATTTATATATGTGTGTGTGTAATATATATATATATGTATACATATATGTGCATATATGTATATATATGTAGTTATTTAAATACTTAAGCGTGAAATTGACATCATGTTGCCGTGGTGACCAGAAGTCGTCAGGTGCTAGATGGTCACGTTAAGAGCACAGCAGAGTGTGCAATCAGTCACTGACTGGTCGGTTTGTAAACTAGGTTCAGTTTTTGAACTACCAGAATACCTCACATGTAAATACAGTGTTCATGACTTAACTGAAATGCAGTTATTGTAAAAAAAAAAAAAAAAAAAATGTGAAGCCACTGGCTGGCTTATGCCTTCTGACTTTTTGTTTTTCCTCCTTTTTGGAAAGGAGTTGTTTCTGGTTTTGTTTTTTAAATAGGGTTTACAGCTAGAAAATTGAATGCCAAAGTTCTATTTATTAAACTAAGAAAAAAAGTTTTCAATGTTAATGGCTAGTATTTTTTCACTGGACTCTTGTTTGTTGATGTTGGAATTTGTATTTACAGAGAAATAAATTTTTTACAAAAACATTTGTCTTTATGGTACCTAATGTTTGTATAAAGGTATTTGAAGTTCCAGGCTGTCTATCCCAAGTTCTCAATGACAAAAATATGTTGATTTTTAAGTAAAAGCTTTCCATAAATACACAGAAGAATTGTTGCCCAGAACACAAGACTTCTGCTTTCTAGGTCTCTGATTTCATTAGCTAAAAAGCATTTCCTCAACATCTTCCTGGAAAGGTAGAGAGATTTCCCGCAACAGGTGTCATAAACACAGTGCCAATACTGTGTACACAGCTGACAGTGTAGTGCTCCCTTCCACCGCTGACAGTGTACTGCTCCCTTCCACCGCTGACAGTGCAGTGCTCCCTTCCATCGCTGACAGTGTAGTGCTCCCTTCCACTGCTGACAGTGCAGTGCTCCCTTAGGGACCGTGTACACCACAGCTGACAGTGCTGTGCTCCCTTCCACCCACCGCTGACAGTGCAGTGCTCCCTTCCACCGCTGACTGACAGTGTAGTGCTCCCTTCCACCGCTGACAGTGCAGTGCTCCCACCGCTGACAGTGCTGTGCTCCCTTGGGCACTTTTATAATCTCTGTTGACATCAGAAGTCATCCTAGTTATCCAACAGATTTGGCTTCAGTTTTACAAGCTGGGCAAATGAGTTCAATCTTTGAACAAAGAGTGAGTTACAAATGAAACCTAGTATAGGGCTTTGCATTTCATCTTAGTTTGCCAGTGTATACTCAGGTATGTCCTGAGGATGTCAGTCTTGTTCTGAATCACTTATGCTGTAGGCTCACTATCTCGAGGAAGTTGGCTGACCTTTGGGTCCATGGTATCTTTTCCAGCACAGCTTACTAAAAACTATTGAATGATGATTGATAGGTCATCTAAGAAATTTTCAACAAATGTCGTTGGTCTAACTTGATGTCTACATGTAGAAGAAAGTAAAAGAATCTATATCACCCTGAACAAAACTCAAGTCTAAGCAGAACAAAGACCTCTACTAAAACCAGACACACTGAACCTGATAGAAGAGAAAGTAGGGAATAGCTTGAATGCATTGGCACAGGAGACAACTTCCTGGACAGGAACTGATAGTGTAGGCACTAAGATTAACAAGTAATAAATGGGACCACGTGAAACTGAGAAGCTTCATAGCAAAAGAATAGGACAAAACAGCAGCCTACAGAATGGGAAAAGGTTTTCACTAACCCCATGTCAAATAAGAAACTAGGTATCAATCACCAAATAATCTAATTTAAAGATGAGGTACAGTTCCAAACAATTCTCAATAGTCTCAAATGACCAAGTAAGTTTTGCAGAAATGTTAAAGAAACATATCCATCAGGGAAATGCAAATCAAAACTACTTTGAGATTCCATCTTATACCTATCAGAATGGCTAAGATCAATAACACAGGTGACAGCTCATGCTGGTGAGGATGTGGATCAAGAGTGTGGTGTAGTTTGAATGTAATTGGCCCCCCATAATCTCATAGGCACTATCAGGAGGTGTGACTTTGCTGGAGTGGGTATGGCCTTGTTGGAGGAAGTGTGTCACTGTGGGGGTGGGCTTTGAAGTTTTCTATTCTCAGGACTCTGCCCAGTGACTTCCTGTAGCCTATAAGATGCAGGAATCTCAGCTATTTCTCTAGCACCATGTGTACCTGCACATCACCATGCTCCCCATCATGATGGTAATATACTGAAACTCTGAAACTGAGTGAGCCGCCAAATTAAATGTTTTCTTTTTAAGAGTCTGCTCGTGCTGTCTTTCTACAGCAGTGGAAACCCCTAACTAAGACTAAGACAAAGGGAAACACTCCTTAGTTGCTGATGGGTGTGCAAACTTGTACAGCCTGTATGAAAATCAATATGGCTGTTGCTTAGATAATTGAGAATCATCTACCTCCAGACCCAGCTATACTTCTCTTGGTCATATACCCAAAGGATACCCAGTTGCCCAGTTATGTTCAGAGTTTTCAGAGTTGTTCAGAGTGGTTTTATTCATCATAGCCTGAAATTGGAAGCAACCTAGATATTCCTCAACTGAAGAATGGATAAAGAAAATTTGGTAATTTGCATAATACTCAGCTGTTAAAAACAATGACATCAGAAATTTTGTAGGCAAATGGATGAAAAAAAAAAAAACCCAAAAAACTCGAATGAGGAAACAGACTCAGAAAGATAAGCATGCTATGTACTCACTTATAAATGCACATTATCTGTTAAGTTAATGAAAATCGTTCTATAATCCACAGACTCGGAAAGGCTAAATAACAAGGAAGGCTCTAGAGTGGAATGCATGGACCTCCCTGGGAAGGAGAAATAGAATTTGAGGGAGGACTGGAGGAGGATGGAGAAGGGAACAGGAGGAATCAGGTCAGGAAGAGGTCATGAAAACAGTATGGGGAGAGAGGATTTAAATTGGAGGGCATGGGGGCGGGTCTTGTGGAAACCTAGTGCAGTGGAAACTTCCTGGAACCTATGATGATGACCTTGGGGAGGACTCCTAGTAATAGTGAATATGGACGCTGAACCAGCCATCTTCTGTAAGTAGGCAAGGATTCCAGCAGTGGGACTGACATATCTACCCAGACACAATGCCTTTGACCTGCATTATGTTCTGCCTGCAAGGTGTACTGGGATAATGGTGACTCAGAACTTGTGGGAGTGGCCAACCAATGAGTGGTCTAACTTGAGGCCCAAGCCACAAGAGGAAATCCATTCCTGATACTGCCTGGATGGCCCAGAGACCTGGCCCAGTCACCATCAGAGAGGCTTTCTCTGGCAGCTGATGGGAGCAGATACAGAGACCCACCACCAAAGGGAGCTCTGGGAACCTCGGAGCTCTGGGAATCCTTAAGAAAAGTGGGAGGGAGGATTAGGAGCCAGAGGCTTTGAAGATACCAGATGTAGGCCCCTGCAATCAACTAAGCGGGACTCTTAGGAGCTCACAGAGACTCAAGTTTTTTATGGGAGTCCTAAAATTGGGAGTAGGGAGTGTCTCTGACTCTTTTGCATGCTTGCGACCCTCCTACTAGGTTGCTTTGTCTAGCCTTGATATGAGGGCTTGTTCCTAGTCTTATTGCATCTTGTTATGTCATGTTCTGTTGATGTCCCTGGGAGGCCTGCTCTTTCCTTTAGGGAAACAGAGGAGCAGTGGATCTGGGGAAGAGGAAGATGGGGGACTGGGGGGAGAGGAGGGAGGAGAGGGTGTGGTTGGGATGTATTATATGAGAGATGAATAAAAACTGAAGTGTTTGACATCTTTATCCACCTGAGAATGCAAATAATTAAAATGACTTTGAAATTCCATCTTCCAGCTTTGGTCAAGAAAGTGGACACTAAGGCTCTAGAGTATCTGACACCTTCCTGGCCTCTACAATACCTGCATACAAGTAGTATACATTCACAAAGTGCATACACTTTTGTGTCTGGTGTGTGTGTGTGTGTGTGTGTGTGTGTGTGTGTGTGTGTGTGTGTGCATATACACAAGTAAAAATAAAATAAATCTTTAAAAATTAAAAGTAAGACTTCAGTATGATCTAGCTATACTATTCCTTGACGTACACTCAAAGGACGCGGTATTCTTCCACTGAAATACTTACATATCCAACCTTATTGCCTTTGCATTTGCAATAGCAAGGCACCGAAACCAGACTAAATGTCCATCAGCAGAGTAATGGATAAGGAAGATGTACATATACGTGATGGAATTGTATTTGGTTATAAAGAAGAAAATGAAATAATAAAATTTGAGGATCCTGAAATATTACATTAAGCAAGATAATTCAGACCAAGAAAGACAAAAATTGCATATGTTCTAAATATGCAGTCCCTACTGTATAATATCTACTATACAAGTCTCAGTGAATATAGGAATGGATTGTAAAACCAGTATGTGGCAAGAGGATTTGTGTGACATCACATGAAAGCAGAAAGGCGGTAATGAGGCGAGCGTTAGGGATGGGGGCGAAGAGGAAGAAGAATCTACAGATTAAGTTTCTTTTTCATGCTGTGATGGAACCTAATGCTATGCATGCTAATTTTTAAAAATACAAGGATTTTTAAAACATCCAGACATAGACTAAAATGTCCATTGCTTAACTGTTGCATAAGGATCTTCCAAAGCCTTCCCTTAAATAACCTTTTTGTTGTCCTATTTGAATCTGGAATGAACATAAATCAGTTGGCCCCTTTGGACTTTAATAATTACATTGCCAGCATCACCAAGCAGTATTCAAAGCACAGTCAAAACAGGTGCTCCTGCGGTAGAGTTGGAGAAAACAGCTGGAATGAATGTTGAGGTAGGCTGTGGCCAGTAGTTAGCAGGATAAGTTCCTATCTCAGGAACACCAAAAGCCAGAGACTATAGTTGAATAGGAAGTGTCAGCATCTGGTTTTGAGTCTGACATGGAAGTGTCAACACCTGTGTGCAAGAATACAAGCGGATGGTTAAGGCATTGATGCTGATATTTGCCCATCAGAAACTCTGGAACAGATACAAAGAATGGGTCTGGAGGAGAAAGACTGAAGACTGGGGTTCAGGCATGCCAGAATGCTCAGTACTATGTGATATGAACTAGAGATGTTTGGGGGAAATCTGAGCTCCAAACCATCTGCCAATACTCTACCAAGAGTGATTTGTTTGTGTAAGCACCTTGCTTTGTCTGTGATTCTCTTATATGCCTAGCTTATAAAACATTTTAAGTTTACATAAATATTGCATAGAAGATGTGCTCAGTTCTACACTGCACACTGTTTTCCTAATTAGTGACATGTCACTTTGCTAAGGCACATTTCACATGACTGGTAAACTAATGTTTGCTGTTATTTTTAACTGAAATCCTTAGCTTATCACTGAATGAGTCTATGAGTTGTGGAAAATATATGTTACCATAGGTTTTTGAATAATTCTATGAGTTTTGCAAATACATTTTACATATAGTTTATATTCATATGAGCCAAAAAGTTACTTTTTTGAAAATTACTCCACAGATTCATGACAAGTTTTATGAAATATTTTGTCACTTTCCAGTGGGAAAGATGCCTTAAATTTTTACTTAAAATTGAATTCATTATATGAAATGTAACTACATTTACATATCTCTGGTATGCATTCCTGGGATAGCATTCTTGTTTCGAAGAATGCTTTATACTATGACTTGAGAAAAAAAAATCCATAGGTATATGTCTTACCAGGTTAGGCTTGGGAAGAATAAATGATGGGAGATGTCATTCTGTAAATATGTCTCTTATATTGATTAATGAATAAAGCACTGTTGGCCAATAGGAGAGCAAGATAGGCGGGACTAGGAGACTAGGAGGAGAGAGGAAGTAGGAGGGAGGAGATCCAAGATGGAGGATGGGGAGAACAGAATGCCAGCCCCTCTCTCTGGTAAGATAAAACCATGTGGAAATACTTAAATTAATGAAAATGGGTTAATAATTAAAACAGAGCTAGCAAATAAGATACTAGTAACTGGCCAACAGAATTATATTAATGCAGCCTCTCTGTGTATTATTTGGGGCTGACGTAGCTGTGGGTCCATGCAGGTGGAAAGCCTACTCATAACAAAGAAAAGTCCTATACCAATAATTGTTTTGAAAAAGATTTGAAGTCCTATAACAAAGAAAAATAGGAGCACAGAAAAATTACAAGGACATTTGTAAGAAGAAAAATACTATTTTCCTTTATTTTTCTTCAACATAACATTTTATTGATTATTGGGGAAGTTCATACAATGCACTGATCACACTTGCTTCCCATTCCTCCCACGTCCACTCTATCACCAAGTACAACTTGTGTTGCCCATATACTCTCTGGAGCTTGATCAGACTCCCAGTGGCCAGCCCCTTAATAATGAGACCTTTACCATCCTCCCATCAGAAGCTTGCAACTTTGAAGAGCTACACTTCATCTTATCCTTCTGAAGGACTTCCCTCAATGGTTTCCTGTCTAGACTGTTTCTTTTTTCAGTGTGTGTGTGTGTGTGTGTGTGTGTGTGTGTGTGTGTATGTGCATGTTGGAGGGATGTGCACTGCAGAATCCTTCAAAGTCTTTCCTTCTCAATTATGAGTGTAGAATCATTGATAACCATGGCAACAGATGCTTCCTTGTCCATAGCAACCAGTTGCAGCATGGCTTTCCACATGGCTTCCTATGGACAGCCACATGGTCTCTGGTGGCATCTGGAGGCATCATGACCTCCAGTGGCAGCTTGGATTATGGACATCAATGTGATTTCTGGTGGCAACATGGACCATGAATATCTACTCTGCCTCTGGTTACACCATGAAAGATGGGCTCAACGTGGTCCTTGTTGGCAGTGTGGACCATGGACCTCATCATAGCCTCTGAGGGCTTCATGGATCTCAGAAATCAACACGGCTCCTAGTTGCAGTGTGTATCACAGGTATCAACATATCCTCCCCTGGCAGCACAAACCACAGACATCAACATAAATCCCTGTGGCAGGGTGGACCATGGACATAAACATGGCCTCCATCAGCAGGGACCACAGACACCAATCGAGTCCTTTGCAGCAACACACACCATAGAGGTCAACATGGCCTCAGGTAGCAGACCAATGCATGATCATGCACATGTCCTCTGACAGTTGTTCAATCATGAACATCAACATGGCCTTACATGGCAGCACTGACCGTGGACATAAAATGGCCTCTGGCAACCAAACAGACCATGGACATCAGCAAGACCTCTGGTGGTAGTATACGCCATTGATGTCAACATGGCTCCTGGTAGTAACAGGAACCACGGACTTCAACATGGCCAAGTTGTCTTTTCAGATTACGTAAACTAACTCAGGGGCCAGCGCAGACCATAAACATCAACTTTGAGTCCAGAGGGACTACTAACATCAGCGTGGCCCCTGTTGGAAGCATGGAGCACGGACCACATTGCCTCTGATGCAGCATGGTCCACGGGCGTCAACACAGCCCGCAGTGGCAGCGGGGATGCTGGACATCAGCATGACTCTGGCTGTCCCATGGGCCACATACAGTAACATGCCCTAGCGGCAGCGCAGACCATGGAGGTTTTCTGAGAAGACCCAGTTCAGAAACTGAACCGTTCTTCTCAGACACCCTGCTGTTGCTCAGAGCCAGGGCAATCGTGGTGCTGGGCAGTGAATTTGAGGGCAGTGCCTGTGCGAGCTCTGGGCACCACCCTGCCAGCCCTGCCAGCCCTACTTGACAATGACCCCCCCCCCCACATCTGTGCTCTCACTCATGTCAATGTGGCTGTCCCTCTCTGCCACAGGCACCTCACTCTGTTCCGCCATCTGTCCCACCTCTCCATGACATTTTTATTCATCAAAGTGGCATTGCAAACTGCAGTGTATGGCACGGTATGTTTTTGTCCCAACAGCTTTACGTGTAAACACTTATTCCAGAGTCACTGGTCACATTCACGGGCTCTGGTTTCTGAACCAGATATAAATAGTGGGTATCACCGGGACTCCTCTCAATATCCTGTTGTTACCCAGAATCAGGGTGATCTTTTGGGAGGGCATCTCGGGGGCAGAATCCCCTAGAGCTCTACACATCTTTCTGCCCTTGGTGAAGACCGACCGATGGGGTCGCAGACTGCTCCTCGGCATTGGCAGCTCCAAACGGGGCACTGAGGACCCACCTGTCATCCCACACTCTTCTCGGAGTTTCTTACAGCAGGAAAATACTCTGACTCTGGCTTGGGTTTCAGTGGCGGCGTGCAGGTTACTATTTTCAATAGATGAATCAACATGGCTTTAAGTGCACTACTTCAGGTCACCTGGCATATGCCTTCGGGGATTTCTCCTTCCCCCCTCTTCTCCCTCCCCCCCCAATAATCGCTAAATTTTGAGACAGGACAAAGTAGGTATGGACAACTTAGAACGTGTTGTGTAGACTACTGTTCTTTTCATTATCTTCTCAAATATATAGCTGGGATATAAGAGCATATGAATGTAGCTTGTATGTTTTCCGCCAGCCGCCAGCCACCGGTCTGGGCCCACAGCGGGGCCAGCCCCAAATAATACACTGAGACTCTGTATTTGATACAATCCTGTTGGCCAGTTACCATTATTGTTTATGGGCTAGCTCTGTCTTAATTATTAACCCATTTCTTCTTACCTAAGTATTTCCACGTGGTCATCTTATCAGGGAGCAGCGGGCCACATCTTGCTTCCTCTCGCTCTACATGCTGACTCCTCCTCACTACTTCCTTTTTCCTCCTCCTAGTCTCCTAGCCCCGACTATCTAGTTTCCTATTGGCCAACAGGGCTTTATTAATTAACCAGTATGAGAAACATATTTTCAGAATAACATCTCCCATCATATGAATATGAGTTTTCAGCTTATTTACGTAAATGTAGGAATGTGATTGCTGGATAATGTTACAAACTTACCTCTAGCTGATAAAAAGGTTAAAGACGGTATCATTTTTGCCGCCCCCCCCCCCAGTGAGGGATGAATTACCCCACAGTCTCATTGTCATTTGCTATCATTAATGTTTGAGTTTGAAGCATTCTAACAGGTGTGGAATTTTTTCTCATTATTTGAACTTTCAATTATCTAAGGACATGCATCTTTCCTCATGCTTATTTGCTGTGTGTTTAATCCTCCAGAAGGGTGCAATAAGACGTGTATGCTTTCAGAATTTCTCCTACTTTTCACTTGGGTTGTATGTTTCTTTTTGTTGAGCTCCTAGTTGTTTGTATGTTTTGGAAAAATATTTTATCAAATATATGTTTTGCAAATATTTTCTCAGTCTCTGGCTTATATTTATCTTCTTCAGTTCCCCAGAATAGAGATTTCTTTCTCCTTTCTTCCTTTCTTCCTTCCTTCCTTCCTTCCTTCCTTCCTTCCTTCCTTCCTTCCTTCCTTCCTTCTTTTCTTACTTTTTTTTTCTTTTTTTCCTCTCTTTCTTTTTTTCTTTTTTTTATTAATATTATAATTTAAAAGTTTTACATGTGGATCCCAGTTTCCTCTCCCTTCCTCTCTCCAACCCTTCCTCCCTCTTACCCTCTTTCCCCTGTGACATGCACCCTGGGCACCCTCCCCTCCCACCTCCCCACCCCCATTCCACATGTAGGGCTATGCTATCCAGGTTGGGGCATGTACATCTGTCAAGTCATTTGAGGTAGGGACTAGGACTTCTCTCCTGTCTCTAAGTTAAAGGAGTGTCCCTCCATGGGGGAATGTGTCCGTAAGGTCCTTCTGTGCACCAGGAATAGATCCTGTTTCTACTGTCTGAGATTCTCCAGACTGCTCAGTCCTTCTAGTTGAGACCCATATTCAGGGGGTCTGAGTCAGTCCCATGCTGGATTCCCGTCTATCAGTCTGGGGGGGGGCATTATCTCCTTGTTCAGGTCAGCTGTCTTTGTGTGTTTCTGCAACCTGGTCTTGTCGCCTCTCTCTGCATCTGGATTCTAGTTCGACTCAGTGTTTGGTTATGGGTGCTTGCTTTTGTTTCCAACAGGTACTAGACTAGGGCTCCATGATGGTGGATAATTTAGTTGATGATCTCACTATCAGGGAAAGGCATTTATGGTAGCCTTTCCATGGTTGCTCAAATTGTTAGTTGGAGTCAGTCTTGTAGTTCTCTAGACCTTTAATTAGGTTCAGTTTTCTTTTCAAACCAGTAATGACTCCCTCTTTTATGCCCCCCCACCCTGACTCAATCTATCTAGTCACAGGTGTTTTCCTCTCCTCCCCTTCTCTTTCTCCTAGTTCTGTCTCCATTCACTGCCCTCCCCATTTCCCATGTACTCTGGGGGACTTGTCCCTTTCCCCTTTTGTGAGGGACCATGAATCTCTTAGAATACACCTTGTATCCCAGTTCCCCTGGTGGTGTGTATTATAGGCTGGTGATCCTTTGCTCTACATCTAAAATCCATATATGTGCGATTACATACCCTGATCCTTGTTTTGTGACTGGGTTACCTCATTCAGGATGGTTTCTTCAAGTTCCATCCACTTGCCTGTGAATTTCAAGACTCCGTTATTTTTTTCTGCAGAGTAGTATTCCATTGTGTAGATGTACCACATCTTCTTTATCCATTCTTCAGTTGAGGGGCATCTAGGTTGCTTCCAGGTTCTTGCTATTACAAATAATGCTGCTATGAACATAGTTGAGCACATGTCTTTGTTGCATGGATGTGGGTCATTTGGGTATATACCTAAGAGTGGAATTGCTGGGTCCTGTGGTAAGCTAATTCCCATTTTCTTGAGGAACCACTATACTGACCTCCATAATGGCTGTACAAGTTTGCACTCCCACCAGCAGTGAAGGAGTGGTCCCCTTTCTCCACATCCTCTCCAGCAGAAGTTGTCATTGGTGTTTCTAATTTTAGCCATTCTGGCAGGAGTAAGATGGTATCTCAAAGTTGTTTTCATTTGCATTTCCCTGATAGCTAAGGATGTTGAACATTTTCTTAAGTGTCTTTCAGCCTCTTTGATTTCCTCTATTGAGAATTCTTTCTTCAATTCTGTACCCCATTTTTCAATAGGGCTATTTGGTGTTTTGTTGACTAGTTTCTTGAGTTCTTTGTATATTTTGGAGGTCAGCCCTTTGTGAGATGTAGGATTGGTAAAAATTTTTTCCCAGTCTATGGGCTGCCATTTGGTCTTGTCAACTGTGTCCTTTGCCTTACAGAAGCTTCTAAGATTGAGGAATTCCCCCTTATTAAGTGTTGATCTCAGTGTTTGTGCTACTGGAGTTATGTTCAGGAAGCAGTCTCCCATACCAATTTGTTCAAGGGTACCTCCTACTTTCTCTTCTAAGAGGTTCAGTGTGGCTGGATTTATATTGAGGTCTTTGATTTATTTGGACTTGAGTTTTGTGCATGGCAATAGACATGGGTCTATCTGCAGTCTTCTACACACTATCATCCAATTGTGCCAGCACCATTTGTTGAAGATGCTTTCCTCCCTCCATTGTATTTTTTTTTTTGTCTATTTTTCAGGACTACAGCTCTATAATAGAGTTTGAAATCAGGGATGCAGGAATGGTGATACCTCTGGAAGTTCCTTTATTGTACAGGTTTGTTTTCGCAATCCTGGATCTTTGTTTTTCCATATAAAGTTGAGGATTGTCCTTTCAAGGTCTGTGAAGAATTGTGCTGGAATTTTGAAGGGGATTGCATTGAATCTATTGATTGCTTTTGGTAAGATTGCCATTTTAGCTATGTTGATCCTACCTATCCAAGAACATGGGAGATCTTTCCATTTTCTGGTATCTTCTTTAATTTCTATCTGAACTCAGGAAGCAGAAAGTAAATGAGAAGGGGAGGAAGGCTACAAACTTCAAGGCCTATCTTCTTGTACTTAATTCTTCCATTGAGATTCTGTCATAATTTTAGTGTAAATTCCCCCTCTCCCCATAGGTTCATACCTTTGAAAGCTTGGTTTCCAGCTGGTGAAACTGGGAAGTATTAGGATATGTGGCCTTGTTGGAGAAGGTGTGTCACTATGATTGGGCCCATGCTACTCCCAGTAAATCAGCATCAAATCACCATCTGAGAAGAAAGTGTTCAGAGATCTCAGCCTGATGGGGATTCATTTCATATTCAAACAGCACATTCTGCTATCCGATAACGCAAAATGTATTCAATCTAACTTTAAAAGTGTTCATGGTCTTTAATAGTCTCAATATTGTTCAAAAGTCCAAAGTTGACATCTCATCTGAGACTCAGGACAATGTCTGAACACATCTGTGAGCTCCTCTGAAAATCAACACTAAGTTATACCAATTTCTAACATGCAATGTCACAGAGTATGCATGTCACTCCAAAACTGAGGACTGGGAACATAGCAAGGAAAGTCTGGTTGACTAAAGCAAGACAGAAACACAGTAGGGAAGATACAAAATCCCAGAACTTTATGTCAGGCATCTGGGATTTCTCAGGGAATCATGAAAAGGCTGAGGGCAGCCCCATTCACACAGTTCTGCTACCTGTAATCCTCTCTCATAACTCCACTCATCATGGCCCACCCCCAGTGACTTACTTCATCTCCTAAAGTTTCCACAGCCTTCCCAAACAGTACAACTGGCTGGAGAAAGTGTTCAGACTCATGAGCCTATGGAGAGACATTTTACATCAAACCAAAACAAGAGGCTGTTGTGGTAGCAGGAATGATTTGGCATGGTAGAAATTGACAACTAAATTACACCGAAGACATTTTTCTGAGGTCTGAATGTGAAAGTCAACTCCAATCAGACTTGTCCAAAATGGGTTCTCTATCCCTCAGAAGAAGAATGAGCTAAAGGATAGATTCCTTTCTCTATTTCTTCTCTTATTCTGTGATATATAAATTGTGCAATTATTGTCCAAACATAATGATTGCATTATCATCAAGCAACTAATTATTTTCAGAATCACACTGTTGTCTACCTTGCCTTTGATGTTCTAGTTTGCAAGGCAAAGCCAAACTAATTTTCATTTTCAGTGGCTTTATCACAACCTTCTTTTTGAGTAAAACAGGGCTGATATGGAAATTGTCTCACTAAAAGTCATCAAAATGGGGATACTATAGAAACACTGTGCATTTAATGACCTTGAGCTGTCAATTCCTCTCTGCAGGAACCAATGCTTTCATATAAGAGTTCTATGTTAGGAATATATAATAGGAAAATGTAAATTCAGTTAAATTTAATCTACTAGTTGGGTTCATTTTTCAGTATAAATTGAAAGGTTCTTTTCAAATTGAAAGTGATGAAATATTTTGTTTCCTAAATCTGTGAGAGGGTAATTTCCCCCCAAAAGTAACTTTCTGACTCATATATGACTATACAATGAACATATGTCAAATATTTTATTTAATTGATTAATTTGATGAGGGAATTCAGATATAACTGATGTAAGAAGAACAGATACATTTGTAACTCAGAAGTGTTGAAATGAATGTGCAAGAGTGTGCAAAAGTTGCTTGATGTAGAAAGGGGCATCAATTTAATCTCCACTAGACACAGTTTACAGTGTATTGCTAAGCAAGGATTGTTGATAATTATTATTTCTCTTTCCATTATAAGGATTGTAGAATAGCTGAAGGCCGATGAAAAGCTTATATAACACCATGGTGTACATCTAGTGACACACTGTTTGCAATTGCAAATCCTCAGTGACTGCCTCAGTATTACACACTTGCTTGTACATTTCTCTGGGCATTTGTCTCTCCTTTGGCTTGAGGTACAGACAGTACAGAGGCTTGTGGGCACAGGAGACTTTTATGAATTCTCCTCAAACCCAATCTAGAGGATGTGATGCATCCTCACTGAACAACTAGAAATAAAGGAGAAAAAAGATCAGAGATAAGGATAGATGTGCAAAAGCTAGTCAGTTATAAATATGCTATGTAGAAGTATTCTCCTTTAGGAAATACAGCTTTGCTTCACTTGGCTTTTTTTTTTAATCTTTTAAATTTATTTTTCAATTAATCAATTAATTAATTTTTCCTAGGTGACTATGTTTATTGTCTTTAACAACAGTAATTTGTCCAATTTAAAATACATTTTAGCTCATACAATAGAATATACTTATGAAGTATTTGAAAAGGCTGTGTATTTTCAAGGTGAAAAAATACAGTGAATGTTTATCAATCTGACTTCTATTTTATTACTAGCACAAAGTGTTCTTGTACCAAACACAAAATAGTGGAAACATCAAAAAATTTAAATATTCAAATTTGGAAAGAAAAAAAAAACCTTGTCCTAGTCTTTAAGACAAAAACCATGTAAGCAAGAACAATTCTGGTATGGAGAAAAAGTAGGAATCAAGAAACTCATTAGGGACCATTGAAATCATCCATCCTAGAGAAACATTAGGGTGTTTTGCATATAATAGTGATTATAAAACTCCAGGTGGCAGAGACCTTTGATTAAGTCTGACATCCGCATAAATTTAAAATGCTAAATGATTCTCCTTGATAACATCTAGGAAATACTATGACCTGCCCCTTGCACCCCTGCCATTTTTTCCTTTGGTAGAAGTAGGCTCTGCAAGTAAGTAGCACTTTCTAGCAGAACTTGGCAGGATAACAACAACAAAATGCCTGTTTAGTCTTTGAAGTATGGGTAACTCATTTGAGCCTCAAACACATGCACTAGCACTAGCTTGGCTAAGGGAAAGGCACACAGGTCACCTGTGCTGAAACACGTAACTACCCACCATTGGCTCCAACAGCATGGAGTTGATAATTGCAGCTAAGTCAGGGTTAACATAAATAAAATTTAAGTGGAACATGTAGACATCTACCATTCTGCACACTGTTAACCCCTAGTTTCCAGACCCATCCAAAGGAAGAGAATGGTTCAAATGGAAATGTTCCATTACCCTGTTAACATTTCATGACCAGCCTGGAAAACACAACAGGATGGGAGACAGGGTTTTACCTCATCATTTTCTGTCCCAGTCTTAGAACTAAATGGATACGAAATGTATTGACAACAATCAGTTTGAGAGAACATTGATGATATCTGATTAGAAGTAAATGTTTCTAAAAGTACAGATTGTGTATGTGTATGTATTTTCATCCTATTGGTTGTTTTATTTTTTTTCTAGTGAATACGAGATTCTCTAGAGAATCCTAAAGAATACAATCACACTTAATTTCTTCTCCAAATAAAATCCTTGAGAGAGATATTGTTAGTTTAGGCATGTGTGTGTGTGTGTGTGTGTGTGTGTGTGTGTGTGTGTGTGTGTGTAATACATGCATGTGAAATAGAAAATCTTGTCACCAGAAGGCCCAAATATAAGGGGCTTGTGTAACCAGGGAGTGACTTTTTCACATAGGCTCTCTATTATGAGGTAGCCTTGAAAGAGAGGGGTAAAGTACGGGTCAAATTCTGACAGGAAGAAACTGATTGAAGGCAAAACATACCAGTCCCAAGGTTTTATCAGAATTGTGGCAGAACAGGTCATGTGTGAAGACAGCTAATGGTTCAATTTAGTGGAGTAGGGCATTAGACTAGACTATGTCACTTGAATATGTCATGGAAAAGGCAAACTCTGAAAAAAAGTGTAGAAAATTGCTGACTTGGAAATAATCTGCAAAACCTTAAAACCATTTATTTTCCAAAGCGAAATTGTGTGTTATTTGGTTCATATTTTGACAAAGAGACATATTTTTCTTCAATTTGAATTGTTTCTCTTTTCTAACTCAATTACTCCTCTACATGTCTTTTTATATATTTCTTTGCTAGTTTAACTGTTGCTGAGATGAGGATCTCACTATGTTTTTCAGGTGGGTTTTGAACTTGTGAGCTCAAATGGTCATCTCACCTCAGCCTCAATGAATGCCTAGGATGATGAGTACGCATCACCTGGCCTACCTACCATCTGTCTATCACTCCATTTGGTCAAAACTCTACAATAGAGAAAGCAGGTAAGGCTTCCAGTCTGACATTTCATTCTTAGTGATTTTTTTTCTGGAACCTTCTCTGCTAGTTTAACTGTAATCGTTATTGCTTTAGAGTCGGTTGGGTGCATTTCTGCCTCATAGTCAGTACCCTGCTTGGAATGTAATCTCTTTTTGTCAGACCCATGAATTTTCTTCTGTGTTCAGCCTCACCCAGCTCCTGCGCTGTTTCTCTGACTATCCAGCTTTAACTACCCACGTTTCTCTCCACATTAAGGGAGCTACTTGGCCTTTCATTAGGCTTAAATTCACTGGCTGCCTCCTGGATGTTGTATTCTGGGCTGAGAAATGTCTAAGTCTGGGTACTGAGAGAGCTAACCATCTAGAGAGAAGACAGAGTCCAAAATAAATAGAATATAAATGCTACAGTATCTGGTGGCTGGGTCATTTAGAAACCCTTGAAAGAGATTAGGTGGAAGGAAGAAAAGGACAAAGAAACAGAAAGAAGGAGAGGGATACAATGAGTAAGGGGAAGGTGTCTTGGTAGCAGTGATTTCCCAGTTTGTCTTTGAAGGGTGGTAGGAAGGGCCAATGCATATCAGGGTGGCTGAGTTCAAGAAACATGAACTTGAGATATTGGTTACCCTTGATGCTATTAAATGCACGAATTGCCCCATGCTTTAGTTTGGAGGAAGAGTAGGTCTGTCGGTGATGGCTTTGCCAAGCTGACAATTGTGGGGGGGGGGAACTTATGAAGAATCAAGTAATTAAAAATTCATCCATGAAACTAACTCTTTCAGAGCAGAACCTGTGTGTTTTACTCACTAAGTCATTGATGATTATGGAATGGCTGTCAACTTTCCAAACCTGTTCACTAATAACTGAGATTATTATAATGGAGCTATATGCTTACAGAAAACATATTGTATGCTGTATCCTTTTCCCCTATGTAGATCAACAGGCTCCATGTCCCTTGCCCATCTCTGGTAAGCTCTTACGATCTTATGCTGGCACAGGGAGCCGCTTCTCAGCTGCTTGCTGTATTTGTGATGGCTTCAGGGCACTGTCTTAAACTATGACTTCTATGCATAGCAGAGGATGGTCTCATGAGAGGAACACATATTTGTGCTTAGAGGTGTGCAGAATAAAGATGGTTCCCTTTATTTTTTCCCCACACAAGCCCTTATCCTCCGTTTGGTTCCCCTGGTACTTCTTTTACCAACAAAATAATAAAATGCAAAGATTCTGTCTCTGAGGACTTTGCTTCCTAGGGACTTCAGGTTAAGTCAAACAATATTTTAGCAGGCACTGCTTGAAACACAGGAAACCCAAACTGCCAACATGTATTGTGCAAAGGCTCTTTTAAGACTTCATCCATGAATGTAGTTATACCCTGTCTCTGTACAAGCACTATATTTTAAAATATTTAATTGTTTTTATCCATGGTGTGTGTCTCTATGTATGTATCTGGGAGGGTGTATGCTTGCAGGAAGAAGAGGGTTCAGGTTCCCTCCGGTGTCATTCTTTGCCTATTCCATTGAGGCAGGGTCTCTTCCTAGACCTGGAGCTTTCGCTTTTCTGGACAGGCTGTAAGCCAGCAAACCCTAGAGATCCTAGATCTGCCTCCTTTGAATTAGAGTTACAGGAGTTTATGGGATGCCCAGCTTGTGTCATAGTTTGCTGGGATCTGAACTCAAGTAAATGTTCATTACTACTGTGGTAGTTTGAAAGAAAATGGCCCCCAAAGGGAGTGGCACTTTTAGAAGGTGTGGCTTTGTTGGAGGAAGTGTGTCACTGGGGAGGTGGGCTTTGAGGTATCATACATGATAGAGCCACACCCAGGGTCTCAGACCACGTCCTGTTGCCTGTGGGTCAATATGTTAAACTCTCAGCTCCTTCCCCAGCACCATGTCTGCCTACACACTGCCATGTTCCACCATGATGATAATTGACTGAAACTCTGGCATTTTAAGCCACCCAATAAGTGTTTCCTTTATAAGAATTGCCATGGTCATGGTATCTCTTTACAGCAATAGAAACCCTGACTATGACATCTACTAACTGTGCCATTTATCCCGCTACAGATATTATATTTTTAAGAAGATATCTCTCCAATCAATTCTACTAAAGGAATGAATCGAATCTAGGAAATGTTAAGATAGGTAAACATTAGATTAAAATGTTAGACCATTTAATGAGTTATACATTGTTTAGTTAAGGTCACTGGGGCTTTGTAAAGCTAAGCCAATAGGCCAGGCATTCTGATGTGTCACCAGACTTTTTAGCATGTCAGAGGCCTGAAGGAAGCAATTTACACAAAAAGTAGCCATTTGAGATCACAGTTGCAGGGTTTAAGGTCTATTATCAACAGAGGTGACTCTGTTGTGTCTGGGCTGATAGTGAGGCAAAAGCAGCATGGTGAAAAATTGTAGTGGAGTACAGCTACTCAACCACAGCAACTTGCAAGCAGAGAGAGGAGGGGGGGAGAAAGGGAGGAAGGGGAGGAGAGAGGGAGGGAGGGACAGAGGGAGGGAGGGAGGGAAGGAGAGGGCAAGATTCACCTTTAAAAGACATGCCTCCAAAGACCTACTTGCTCCAACCAAATGACATCTCCTAATTGTCCGTTCAGTATGAACTCACCAGTGGTGAGACTATCTTCACAGTCCTGTCACCTCTAATGACCAAACTCACCAAATACAATCAAGCTTCTGGCACACAGACCTTTCATAGCACACTTCCTGTGTGAACACATGGCCGTTTCTCTAGAGCATACCATGCTGTCAGCCGTTTTTTTTTTTTTTTTTTTTTTTAAGAGATATTGTTTTCTCATCCCAAAGCACAAGTATTTTCTCCTTGGTAACTAACTGATTTTCTTATGGCTAGGTTAAAAACCAGCCTGTGTTCCTTTAAGCCTGTAACCTCTTTCACAGATATATGATGAGCCCATCAGGGTGTCCAATCTTTAGAATATGTTTGAAGAGGATTGAACTTCCATTCAAGGTTAAATCTTAAAATTAAATGTCATTTTAGCCTTTTTTTAATGAATACTTGATGGCTTAGGTTTTACTATTTCCATGCTAATGGCATTATAAGCTTTCCTTTAAGCCTTGGAAATTGCCAAAGGAGCCACTTTTTTTTCTTTCTTTCTTTTTTAAATTACTGAAAGCTATGAAAATGTGTCAAAGGGAAGAAGAACGTTTTTATCTTATTCATCATTTTAAAGCATTTGGTGCATTGAGGGAGAGTAGGTGCTGCTATTTTAGGCAATCCTGAATGAGTTTGTGAATCCACTTCTGTCCTTTGATTTTCAGATGTCTTTAAAACTTAGCACACATCCCCCACAACCCCTCCCCTGCACCACTGCCAGCTTTCTCCCCTTAAATAAGAATCTTTCCCGTGGCCTCCTGAGTGCGGCCAGTCATGTAGATTTCCTCATAAGAACATCTTCCAAAGGTTCACATTGACCTGGGGAAGCTAGCCATGGTCTAAATCACGAGAAAGCATGCTACGGAAGTGCTCTTGGACTTCATGAACTGCATCGGCCGCGGCAGCCCCTACTGACTGTCTCATTAATCATCTCTCCATCTAGTCAGAGGCAGATGAAGTCACACATAGGTGGTCCCATGCAGCCTGACTTCCTAAATCTGTTCTCAGAGAAACACAGCATCATTGTACCGAAATATTGAATGGCTCGTCTCTGTATAAGCCAGGCAGGCAATGCTGCGTTCTTCTTCCTGTCTCCAAGCTGGCTAGTTTGATGCCGGCTTTAAATTCTCGCTCCTGTCAGAAAAACTCCATCACCTTGTAATCAGCAATGCTTCCCGTGCTCGGACAATGGCCGAAAGCTCTGCTTATGAAAGGAGAGATGGAATTGAGCTTGTCACCCTAGGACTTAGCAGTGAGTGGAATCACTGAGCAGGATCGGAATGATTTCATTCCTGCCTAGTACTTTCATTCCTGCCTGCTTTATTTTTGGTTGAGCCGCCACTGGCTTCTGCACCTATAGAAGGGACTGTCCTAAGTCTTTCAGTTTCTTCAACTAAGCTTGAATTTATAAATTGATACCAGGAAACATATTTTGTTGTTTTGTTCCTTTTATTTATTTATTTATTTATTTATTTATTTATTTATTTTCTGGAACCATAGATCATGTTGCCATTCTGTTTCTATTTTCTGGAAATCATAAAAATGAAGTGTAAGAATATTTTAAAAAATATGAGGATCAAGGTTTCATTGGATTTTCAATACTATACAAATAGGCCATGCAGAGGCAGTTAGCTTTGGAAAGAATTACCAGCAATTCTCATTGTCTCCTGTTAACTATTTGTATAGTGACAGCTTCAGAATATATCTGTTTTAAAAGTCTCATTGGTACCATAAGAGAACAGCTTTTAATTTTTTAAGCTTAAATGTGTGTTAATTTCTGTCACTAAGATGAAACACATGTGCAGAGCAGTTTAGTAGAGGAAGACTGATTTTTGTCCTGTGGTTTCAAGCTCAGTTGGGTTGCTACATTGTATACACCTGGAGGGATGGAGAGAGAGAGAGAGAAAGAGAGAGAGAGAGAGAGAGAGAGAGAGAGAGAGAGAGAGAGAGAGAGAGAGTCACAAGACAGGTTTCAGAACTACATCTCTAATCACCCACTTCCTCCAACTGTTTCCTTTTATGTTCTTCCTGAAAAGTATTAATTTATTTGTTATTATTTTATTGTTGATGGGTATGTATTTCAATAAAAAGATTGTGACTATTTGTTCTGTAATTTGAAATAAAACCAGAATTTCATTTTTTAGAAAGCTACTCAAATTAGCATGTCTTAACCTTTGTTTTTTTTTTTTCTTTGAATCAAGCATAGCATTTGTCACTGACAAAATAATGTCAGTGATCTAAATATAACTAAGGGTTGTTTAAACACAGCACAGTCAAATAGATATTGACTTTACAGCTCTAGCTTCTCCATCCATTATACATTTCTAATCAATATGAAACTATTTTCCTATGCATAAAGAACATTTGATTTGTTTCTCTCCAATCTGGATTCCATTATCTCCCTTTCTTTAAACAAACAAACAAACAAACAAACAAACTTCCTCCATCATATTGGTAGAACCTCAAGTATAGTGAGAATACAGATGGTGGAAATAGACACTCTCACCTTATTCCTGTCTTTAAAGAGAAAGACAGGCTGCATTTCACTGTTATGAAACCAAAAAGTCCAAAGCCCATGTTTGGCAACAAAATCAAAATATTTAAAAGGTTGTTCCTTATCCCAATTAAAGATATTCATAAGATACCCATAGCTAACTATAATTGCTTTTCACCTAGCAATGGGATTTTAATATTTTTATTATTTACTGTTTGAGAATTTCACAGGCATTATCTTTGTTTTCATCAAACGTACTTCCTTTCCCTTCTCACCAAATCCTCCCCATCTTTCAAAACTTCCAGACTTCGTGAACTGAGACTTCCAGACTCAGCGTGAAACCCGCTGAGTTCACTTAGTGCTGCCTGTATGTACATGAGTGTGGGGTCATCTACTAGAGCACAAGCAGCCTCTCAAGGGCTGTATCCCTGAAGAAAACTGACTTCCCTTCCCCCAGCATCCATCAGCTGCCAATAACTCAGCTAAGGGCAGGACTTTATAAGACCCTCCCCAGGCTGGTAATTTGTCTGGCTTGGTCTTGAGGAGGTCTTATGCATGCAGTCACAGCCACTGTGAGTTCCTGTGTGCGGCAGCTCTGCAACGTGAAGCAAAGCCTGTTTTTGTTTGAGCCCTGAGCCTTGGGGAGGTGGTGACATGAATATTCTATTTAGAGCTGAGCACTCCACAGTCTCTTCTCGCTACATTGACCAGTTGTGGGTCTTCTTATTAATTGCCATCTACTGCCAAAGTAAGCTCCGCTGATGAGGTTGAAAGATATACTTACTAACTTATGAGTGTAAAAATGGGAACTTAGGGTGCAGTTTATTAGTACATCCACTAAACAGAACAATAGTAATAGGTTCTCCCCTGAAGTTTAAGACCTAGCCAACTGCAGTTTTATTTTTTTGTTTTGTTTTGTTTTGGGCCCAGTTATCAGTACCACACATTGTTCTGTTCATAGAATGGCCTTTAAATCCAATTAGAAAGAGGTTGGTTAATACTATAACATGTGTACCACTATTGCATCAGCAGACCTATCTTACCATCATTGTAATAACAGCAGGGTAATACTGCTGAATTTCCTCCTCTAGTATAAATACAACGTTTCAGCTTTGTGAAAGCTAGTCAGTAGGAACAAACAGAAGTGGTACCAGCTTGCTTTCTCTAAGTCATGATATGATTCAAGGGTGTGGTATCTTCAGAAATGGACTTCCATCAAGTTCTTGAGGATAACTGAGGGCAATGCTCTATAATGTTTTGGAGGATCTATAGAACCCCAGTGACCAAAAAAGTCAAGAAGATGTAACATGAACTTGGTAGTGGGCTTTCTATTGGCAGTATGAGGTGTATGGGAGAGGCATGTCCCCCTGCTATTTTTAATTTGCTTTTGTATATGTATGTATTTTAAGAAGTTTCTACAGAAATAGTTTTCCATATGGCCTTTCAAAGGTCTCATCATTAGTCATTGATACCTTTATTCCTCTACTCTGTCTTCTACCCTGCCCAATTATCTCTCATCCCATTTTACCCTACTGGCCTACTATTCCCCTCCTCTGAACTGGGAGCAAACAAAGACATGAGCCAGACCCAATAGATACTTCTTCCTAGGACGACCAAGGAAGGTTGAACAAGATTATCTTTGACCTTGTAGGAACCCTGCTTTACAGATGAGGCACTCTCATTCCAAACCCTCAAGGGATATAGGAAGGGGGTGGAGGTATGGATCCTTTCTTAGCTGCTTCCTGTTGCAGAGGGTCATTATTGAAGGGGGTAGTCCTGGGTTCATTGAAGAGGAGGTTCTCTGTCCACTTAGCAAGAGGAGAATTTTAGCTTGATCATCTGTGATGCATCCATGCATGTCATTTGAGGCAAAGGAGCGAGTCATGCTCCCTGTAGATAGGGAGGAGGTTTTTCTGGTCAGGCCTACACTGCGGGAGGCAGAAGCAGCAGAGTTCAGGCAGGGTTCATTTCCCATACATTGCTATCCTGTAATAAGGCTCACCTGAAATCAACTCTGGTGGGATTATGTCCCATCAAAGGGAACTTCCTGGAACTACATGACATCCTGCCATGCAAGTGTATTGTAAATTTAACCCATATTACTCAAGCATTCAATTTCTCATAACCAGTTTTTAGACACATGTCTGATTTTGAATAATATTTTGTATTAAACTGTATACTTTGAACTTGTTTTGTATCACTTGCTTCAGGTTTAACTTTTGGCATCTGGAGGCATCGCTTGGATTTTGTATTGAGTAAACAGGCATGGAAAGAAGCGTGACTGCCCCCAAACTCCTACATTTCCAGGGATCAAGAACTTTTTAGGCTGTCCCAAGCAAGCTTTGTGGAGAGACAGTGTAGGCTCATCGAGTTTCCAAGCTGAGCTAGTTGCAAGGCAAGACAGAAGAAGGGGACCCCTGGAGCCCCCCAAGACCTAACTGGGTCTCACAAGTTACCTTGTCCTGACATTTGGCTGTATTGGTGGTCTTGCCTAATAGAGAATTGGTCTTCCATCTGATGGTTAGGTTGTGTCAGAATTAGACAGAGAAAATGAGAGATGGGTGGAGATGAAGAGTGGAAAAAATGCCAGACAGACAGACAGGTGGGTCTGCCAAGCCCACTCAGGCTGGGGCTGTTTCTAGATGAAAGCAGGTGAAGTTCATCATTGGAAGGGCGACCACAAGTAGGCTCCCGTTTCTCTCTCTGGGTGTCATCACCATACCTTAGATTTCCGAGGCAGCTGAAATGGACAGGAATCAGAAAAGGAGACAGAAGCTTGATATTCAACAGACAGGACTGTAGTAGAGCACTCAGCCGGGGCACACTCTCTGCCGGAGGACATTGAGTTGTCTACCAGACAAAAAAGATGGCTGTGACCCTTCCTAGGGATGGGGTAAAGAGCCTCGGGAATGTAGTTCATAGCTCACATTTCCCTCCAGCAGCCCCTCCTTCACCAAGTTTCCCACCCAGAGTGAGACAGGCTGTCCCCACAGATATTCCGTTCCAGGATGACCAGCAATGTTGAGAAAGATTATCCGTAACCTTGCCAGAATTCTGCTTTGTAGGTTGGGCACTCCCTCAATACCGCCTGTGTTTGATTCCCTTTCCCTTGAAATCCATCTCTGCCATCCCTGGGTTATCACCTTAACAGCATCACTCGCTGGAAACCAAGGTTGGATGCAAGGGTTTTGAGGGGCTTCATACCCCAAACACAACAAAAGAACAGGTGGCTTAGCAGTTAAGTGTGCTTGCTACTTCTGCAAAGGATTCTGGGTCATTTCTTAGCATCCACGCAGTGGCTCACAACCACCTGTAACTCCAGTTGCAGGGGATTAGATGTCCTTTTCTGGTTCTGCAGGGCACTAAATATAAATGTTAAGATACATGCAGGCAAAATACTTATACATTAAAATAAAAATAAATAAAATCTGCATTTTTAAAAGATGCCAAAACGCATGTGAAATTAAAGAAATGTCTTTTTTAAGATTTATTTTTATCTTTTACTTATGTGTAGGTGTGTGTCTGCATGCAGGGGTATGCATATGAATGCAGGTGGCTTTGGAGGCATCAGATTCCCCTGGAGATGGAGGTACAGATATTTGAGAGCCACCTCATGTAGGTGCTGGGAACTTCATTCAGGTCCTCAGGAAGATCAGTACCTGCTCTTAATTAATGAGTCATCTCACTAGACCCTATACATGAAAATTTAAAAACAGAACAAGTAAGTAAAAACTGTAGCTGAAAGGCTGGAGGTTCTTTAGGAAATGTATTTGTCTGCATTAGGAGTTGCTTTAAAATTTCCTCTGCAATACATAAGCTCTGTGCTCACCTGCCATTTCCTAATGACCTGCACATGTACCTGCTCCCTATCTGAGGTGAGGCCAGGCCATCTTACCCGCCTTCTTTCT
>JANBXA010000731.1:10685000-10810000 GCA_030556225.1 Cricetiscus sungorus | reverse complement strand
ACCCTAATCAAGTTACCAAGGAAATGCTCGTAAGCCATTGTATGCTATAGTAAAACAAAACTAAACTAAACTAAACTAAACTAAAGAAAACCCCAATGACATCTTGAATTTTGCAAGCAAATGGATGAAACTAGAAAAAACTATCCTGAGTGAGGTAACCCAGACCCAGAAAGACAAATATAATATGTACTCACTCATAAGTGAATACCAGACATAAAGCAAATGATAACCAGCCTACAGGGCACAACCCCAGACAGAGAAGCTAAGTAACAAAGAGGACCTAAGAGAGACATACGTGGATCCATCTAAAAAAGGGAAAAAGACAAGATCTCATGCATGGGTGGCAGGGGGAAGGGGAGGAGGGGAGGAAAGGAGGAGGGAAGAAGAGGGGACAAAATGTACAGCTCAATAAAAAAGATATTGAAGATCCAAAAACCTAAAAAAAAAAAAAAAAAAGTTAGCCTTTCCTCTCTCATCTGACTAAGCTAGTGCCTCCTTGCTAAAAAGAACACATCATGAGTTTGAGGTTCCCTAGTCTTCCTTAGGACGTAAGTCTACCACATTGTACTGTTTCTCACCTAGTAAGACTCAGTTTTAGCCAGACTCTAGAATGTAACATAAAAGGCTTCCTTCTGAGGAGACACAAAAGCACAACTCACATCTTCAGGTGGGAAAAATCAAGGATCTTTCTTTTTGACAATTTATATTATCAGAAACCAGGGATTTAGTTATGCAGTGGTTCTCAACCTTAATGCTATGACGCTTTCATACAGTTCCCCATGCTTGGTGACCCCCAAGCATAAAATTATTTTCACTGCTACTTCATAACTATAATTTTGCTAGTGTTACGAATTGTAATGTCAGCATCTGTGTTTTCCAATAGTCTTAGGCAATCCCTGTGAAAGGGTCATTTGACCCCCAAAGGGGTTGTGACCCACAGGTTGAGGACCACTGATTTATGATGTTGGCTCCTTAGAGTTGGGTTTGAGGTAGAAATGACTGTTTTGGAAGAAATTTGTTGATCTCAGCCATAAATTTGGATTTCCTCTCTCAGCTCAAATTTTTGTCAGGAATTCTGGCAACCCAACTCCAGATTGCCATATTGGAAAAGACAGATTCAGCAACAGGAGGAACCTCAAATTAGTTCTGGGTTCTGTGAAGTGACAGCTGTTATGCTAGGAGAGGCTGGTGTAATCAAGACCACCCCTCCTTCCAGAATTAGACTAGCAGCAATTCTGTAGCCCCAGAAGGAGGACCACATATCCGTCGCCATCCAGGTTTTAGAAAATTCAAGTGGTGATTCCTAGCAAGTCGATATCTGCTTGCTATCTGGAGTGTGAATGGGACAGATGGATCTTGGAGAATGACAGCTGATTATTATAAACTTAATCAGATGTTGATGCAAATTATAGTGGCTGTTCCAGATGTTCCTTCCATTCTGGAGCAAATCAGCACATGCCCTATGCACCTGGAAGGCAGCTATTGATTTGGCAAATGCCTATTAGTAAAACTGTCAAATCAGGTTGCAGTTGTTCAATTGGCAAGACTACCAATGTACAAAAACGTTTTCACTTTCAACAGAGATACATCTTTATACACTGAAGCTAATGAAGGCCTGAATGCATTCAGTCTACTGACCGTCACAGCTCAGCAACTCAGAGCCACCTGCAAATTGGTGATTTCCTCTCCTGCTGTTGTGGCTGATGAGGAACCATGACTACTTGAACCTGGTTTAAGAGAATAACACACTGTTAATCCAGAAAAAGAACTAATTTCAAATTTGGAATTAAGGTTCCTATTGACCACTTACTGCTTTTGTACCAATGAAAAGTCCAAAAATCACAGATCAAACCCTTTTAAATCAGTTATCATCTGTATTGCCTTTGCTCCCTGTTGATTCCCCAGCTCCATGTCAAATCGTGTCTGTAGGGGGTCTCAATCGTTGCTCCCTCCCCTAGGATACCAGGACAATCCATTACACTTATGGCATGCTCATAGTATTTGGTGAGCATGCTCTAAAAATCCTGGAAATGCATACATGTAACAGATGGCTAGCAATAAATACCACAAAAATGTAAGAATATTGCATGATCCAGCAAATCTGACAAGTTTGTTTTTTAAATTATAGATATATACATATACAGGTATATATACATTTGGGTTTTTTTTTTTTTTTTTGAGAAATGGTTTATTTGAGTAGCATTGGCTGTCCTGGGACTTTCTATGTAGATGAGGCTGGCCTCAAACTCACAGAAATCTACCTGCCCCTGCCTCATGAGTGCTAGGATTAAAGGTGTGCACTACCACTGACTGTCCAATCTGACAGTTATTAATGGACAGTTTTAGATTGTACATTTGTAGATAAATGAACACACAGATCATCACAATGTGGAACCAAGGTATAACATCCCCTAAAGATAACTCCCCATCCTGTGTGTGTGTGTGTGTGTGTGTGTGTGTGTGTGTGTCCCTCTTTCTGCTAATTCCTTTCTTAAAATTTATTTTATGTCCATTGGTGTTTGCCTGCATGTATGTCTGTGTCTGGGTGTTGGACTCTCTGGAACTGGATTTACAGACAGTTGTGAACTGGCATGTAGCTGCTGGGAATTGAAAATGGATCCTCTAGAAAAGCAGCCTGTGCTTTTAACTACTGAGCCATGTCTCCAGCCCTGGTAACTGTTTTCTCTTGAGAAGCAACTGTTGGCTCATCTCTGAGCATCAGCAGATGCTGGGTGCCTGTGGTCATGGACCACAAAATTGCTGTGAGACCACGTCGCATGATTGGCATCCATCAACTACCTGCTTTCTGACCTAGGAAGCCATGACATTTATCAAGAATGGCAGCACTCTGTCACCATATGAAAATGTTATACCTGGTTCAAGCAGGTCCAGAAGAGTCAGTAAATTTTCATGAATAATGAATTCAAACTCCCATGATCTTCACTCATGATATCTTTCTCTCCCAACTGCACTCATGGCCAAAACTAAACAAAAAGTGTGTGCAGAATGACACTCGAGCATACCCACTTACTCATTGTAGCTAGGAGGAGAGATGGCCAAATGGTCAGCTTGGTGGTGGTTCTGAAAATGGTTTCTCTGGGTTGTCAGGAATTAGAAGTAGCACCATAGAAAGACTGGGGCAGGAAGTCTATGGCTAGATCTCTGTAAATGGGCAGACTATGAATGTACATGTGATCTCAACCTACCAAGGAAAGTGTCCATTTGCAAGCAAGAAGGTAGGTACACATAGGTGATACAACAAAACTTATAATTAATTAAGCTGAGGGTCATCACACAGGTTCCTAACTACAGTCCTAAACCTGTTTCCACAAGGCGGGTCGCCTGTGTGACATGTCTTAGCTAAAGGTTGGATCCGGATCCGGGATCACAGTAGTCTCCAGGTTTGAGGGTGCAGATCCCAGGGAGACTCTCCAGCGCAGGGCAGATGCAGGCAGCGTTTCTCCTGCAGTCCTGAATATGTGCAGCACAGAGCTTTGCCTTTGTTTTCTGCATACACACTGCCCAGTGGGCTTCGTGCCTGGTTATGCCGAGCCAGTGATGTCTCTGGGTTCTGGTTATCACATGCAACCTTGGGCATGGTGGGGTTCCTGACTAAGTTGATTGTACATGTCTAAAGGGCAGTTTTTACTAACTCAGCACAGCCCACATCTTTCCTGGTTTTGTCTTCAGAATAATAATAAAAAAAAATGCCCATTGTACACAGGGATACAAAGATTTTTCCTTTTCCCTATCCTAGCCATCTTGCCAGGCTTGCTTCTTTTCACTAAAGCAAATCGTCAAATCGTCATGTACTTCCCATTTTTCACACTGATCATGTAAACTTCAAATCCACATTTTGCACTGATATTCTTTCTTTTAAAGTCTGGAAACAAAACAAAACTTTCCTAGAGATGGAATGGTCCCACGTAGGTTTTTAAAATGCTAATACCCCACTGAGATTTTTGCTTTACAGCAAGTCCAATAGTATAGATCCTGACTTATGAAGAAATTATTCATCTTTTAAAAAAAATATAGTAGACTTTTCCTGACTACAGTGCTTTAAACAGGAATTTGTAAACTATGCTCAGGAAATAGGCAATTAATTCAGAACCAGCTAAAGTCACAAAGTAGAGGTGGTCCCACGTGTCTGAGGCCAAGTCATTTCAGTCTGCTCATTAAGGCTTAGTCTCTACCCCTTGTCAAGGAAACCCATCAGTTTTATAGCTGTAGTCTTCATTGGTAAATGACTTTTTTCTTGGAAATTAAAAAATATTAAGACTCAAGAATTGTCCTTTCTACCACTACCTGTTTTGAGAATAAAGACCTTACCAAGATCTTTTCCTCTCAAGTCCCTCTCTAAAAGAATAAAGCTACCATTCTTTCTTAAACTTCTAAGCCAGGCAGTGGTGGTGCACACCTTTAATTTCAGCACTTGGGAGGCAGAGGCAGGTGGGTATCTGTGAGTTCCAGGCCAGCCTGGTCTACAGAGTGAGTTCTAATACAGTCAGGACAGTTACACAGGAAAATCCTGTCTCAAAGAGCAACAACAACAAAATGAAACCTGCAAAATCAAACAACAGCAAAACCCAAAACAAATTTCCAAAAAGACCTCAAAACAATGTTTACCTCAGAACAAAAATTAATAAATGGGACCTCCTGAAACTGAGAAACTTCTGCAAGGCAAAGGACACAGTTGATAAGACCAAACAGCAGCCCACAGACTGGGAAAAGATCTTCACCAGCCCACATCTGACAGAAGGCTGATCTCCAAAATATACAAAGAACCCAAGAAGCTAGTCACCAAAACACCAAATAATCCAATTAAAAAGTGAGGTACAGAACTAAATAGAGAATTATCAATAGAGGAGTCTAAAACGGCTGAAAGACATGTAAGAAAGTGCTCAACATCTTTAGCCATCAGGAAAATGCAAATCAAAACAACTCTGAGATGCCATCTTACTCCTGTCAGAATGGCTGAAATCAAAAACAACAATGACAGTTTATGCTGGAGAGGATGTGGAGAAAGGGGAACACTCCTCCACTGCTAGTAGGAGTGCAAACTCATACAGCCATTTTGGAAATCAGTATGGCAGTTCCTCATGAGAATGGAATCCAGTAATTCCAGTATACTCTTAGGCATATACCCCAAAGATGCACACTCATGCAACAAAGACATCTGTTCAACTGTGCTCATAGCAGCATTATTTGTAATAGCAAGAACCTGGAAGCAACCTAGATGCCCCTCAACTGAAGAATGGACAAAGAAAATGTGGTACATTTACACAATGGAGTACTACTCAGTGAGGGAAAAAATGGAATCTTGAAATTTACAGGCAATGGATGGAACAAGAAAAAATCATCCTGAGTGAGGTAACCCAGTCACGAAAAGAGGAACATGGTATGTGCTCACTCATATATAGGTTTTAGACATAGAGCAAAGGATCACCAGCCTACAATCCACACTGCCAGAGAGGTTAGGAAACGAGGAGGACCCTAAGAGAGACACACATGGTCTCTCACAAAAGAGGAAAGGGATAAGATCTCCTGAGCAAATTTGGAGCAGGGGGGGCAGTAGTTAGGAGAAAGAGAAGGGGAGAAGAAGAGGGGAAGGGAGAACATGAGGGAGCAGGGAAATTGAGTGGGGGAACAATAGAAAAGAGTAAGAAAAGAGATACCACAATAGAGGGAGCAATTATAGGTTTAAAGAGAAATCTGTCACTAGAGAAATGTCCAGAAACCTACAAGGATGACCCCAACTAACAATCTAAGCAGTAGTGGAGAGGCTACCTTAAATGCCCTTTCCTGATAATGAGATTGGTGATTACCTTATATACCATCCTAGAGCCTTCATCCAGTAGTGACGGAAGCAGAAGCAGACAACCACAGCTAAACACTGAGCCAAACTCTTAGAATCTAGTTGCAGAGAGGGAGGAGTGATGAGCAAATGGGTCAAGATCAGGCTGGAGAAACCCACAGAAACAGCTGACCTGAACAATGGGGAGCTCATGGAACCCAGAGTAATAGTTGGGAAATCAGCATAACACCAACCCAGACCCCTGAATATGGGTCTCAGAAGACCTTGGAAGTCTATGGTACCTCTGATAATGGAACCAGGATGTATTCCTGGTGCACAAAAGGATTTCAGGAGCACATTCCCCATGGAGGGATACTCCCTTAGCCTAGAGACAGGGGGGAGGGCCTAGGCCCTACCCCAAATGATTTGACAGATTTTGATGATCCCTCATGGAAAACCTCCCCTTCCTTGGGGAGTGGATGGGGGACAAGGTGGGGGGGTCCTGTGGGTGTCATAGGAGAATGGGAGGGAGAGGGAACTGGGATGTATATGCAAAATAAGGAAAAAATATTAAATAAAACAATCTTAAAAAGAGTACTTCTTCTTACCCCATTTTAGGTTCTAGAATACCTGTCTCAATCCCCATATGAATTATTTTCATTATAAACAAAAACTGAAGTCTGTGTCTCAGGTTATGAAGCAAAGCTGTAACTAACAGTAACTCTAAAGTATGTGGAGCCAGGCCAATTAACTTCCAACATCCTTTCAACATCCCAAGGGCAAAAGAGGCATCACGATACTGGTACTCAGTAGTTCTCCATCAACCGAATGGTGCTCCCATTGAGCAGGTACAGGCTTCCCAAACTCAAAAGCCTCAGGCTCTGATTGGCCTAAGTAGCACTACGGGCTCTGAATAAATGGAAATCAGAGAAAGGCAACACAATTCTCCTTGCTGCAGAGTTTTAGCCTTGTTGGCTTGGTGGCCCCTAGGAAGTAGTATCAGATGAGTGAGTTCACATGTATTTGGAATGAGGCTTTTCATTTTCTCCCTTCCTCTCAGTGCAGGTGTACCCGCACCTGCAGGGAAAGATGTTTTTTGAAGAGCACACAAATCCCAGCTGACCACAGAATAACGTGGCAGTTCTGCGCCCTGTGCCTGCTATGAAAGGGGGGCGAGCTACAGTTGCCCTGTCGATATGATGCCATCCCTATCCCAGTGGCCATGATAAATCCACGTCAGATTGTTCTTAGTCTTCCCAACCAGATTTTATTTGTTTGAACGGGGAAGAATAGGGGAGTTAGAAAGGGGGTCTGGAGATATTTCTTCTAATACTGTCCCTTCAGAGCCATATGACTCTGAAAAAGTGAGACTGCTGTTTGCTCAACAGGGCTCTTGTGTGGACAAAAGTGTCCTCGCTTAATGTCGTGTGGATGAATGTAAAATATATTAGAAAACTCTTTTTAAAACTCCGAAAGCCCTGTTTCAGTTGTTGGATTCCTTTGTAAATAGTCAATGGATTAGCTTTTGTTTAGTGCATCATAAAGCAAGGTGGGGTATTTCTGTTTTCTGCTTCCTTTGGGCTCAGAGTCTTGGAGACAGGAGATGTGGCTTAGACACAAACAAGAGCGTCTCTCAAGATCAAGCAGCGTGCAGATAAAGTAGAGCGTCTCCACTTATTGAGTCTGTTTACTCTGGCTCACATGGCAGTGTCGTCTATATACCACTGTCACAAAGGAAGTTAAGGAGTGTTACATACTCTGCTGAGTCACTGTCAGAGTATTGACAAGTACACAGCTCTCAGGTCTGCAGATATTTCCTCAGAGGGTTTCAGCTTGTGCTTTATGACTCTGGGACATGATGAAAACATAGTGACAGGCTTTTCAATTTCCTAACCCTTTTCTGTAATTTGGATGATGAACATTCTCCCAAAGTCTGTGTGTCAAAGGCCTGGTCCCCAAGGAAGATACTGTTAAGTTGCGGAACCCTTCCGAGAGGAACCCTCTTGGGAGACCATCAGATCTGTGGTCTTGAAGGGAAGAGTGGGATGCTGGCCCATCCCCTCTTTTATTCTTCTCTTCTTCCCAGATGCTGTGATTAAGTGGGTTTTCTCTACCACATGCACCCTGCTGCTGCTGTCACCCCCGAGATAGTGGGTCCACCTAATCTTGACTAGACCATTCAGAACAATGGGCTAAACAAACATTTCTTTATAATATACTTAAGTTATTTCATAATAGTAATCTGAAATGTATGAATACCCATACACTTCAGAATACCAAGTAATTAACCATGTTAGGTATTTATGAGAATATTTTTATAAACTTATATGCACTTCAGTTGATAAATAGAAAATGAGGTCTTTTAAAGAATATGTTATTAGTCTGTAGATCTGGTCATAAGATAGATCAGCTTCTGTCTGTCCTATGTGTCTGTGTCAGTGTAATGAGTGAAGAACCAATATCCTCAATATGAATATGTCAATATTAGAGTGGCTCCAGATGAGGTGCATATTAGTCATGTACAGAGGGGCTCTACTGACGAAGTGTTGAGTGGTCCAGTTTCGGCTCACTTGGAGCAAAGCCTCTCATTTAGGGGATGCCTAAGCAGCATCTGACTTCAAACAAGTTCCAAGTTACGGCATCAGAGTCCTGCATGTGTTGCCAAATTTGGGGATGACAGCCAACAGCAACGTAGGCCCACAGCTGCAGGTTCTCATCCCAGCCAGAAACTCTCCACTCTATCTTACTGAGGACCCTGTCCTAACTTAGTTTATATGTATATTACTGCTCTGACAAATGATAAGTATGACAACTGGTTGGGCTTGAGACTTGAGCCTACCCCTAAGGCAAGGAAGGTCTGGGTATCCTAGACTCTGCACCAAGCAAATAGAATAAGGAAGAGCTCATTCAGTAGATGAAGGAACTACATTAAAAGAAGAAGGTAGAAAGGATGCTGGAAGGCAGACCCCTACAAGTGAGTAGGGTAGTCCATTCTAGCATTGGTCCTTCAGGTGTTCTACACTTAAAATACTAAGATTCTTATTCTGCTTAGTAGCTGTGTCCTGATAAATGCTGAGGAAAACTCTAAAGACTAGAGAAAATTCCCGGATTTGTGTCGTCTGCTGGACTCCGTGATGTAAATCCTCCAAGCTGGTCATCTCAATCAGAGACTTCCCATTAGCGCACATAAAACTGGGGGGAGATGCACAGTAAAACACACATCACCATATGACACTTCTACCACACAGATACAGTGCTCACACATCTCAAGAGAACAGAAAGGGGAGGATGGCGATATAAGCAGGAGGAGGCAAGAGTTGAGTGTGTGTTGCATCAGCTTTTGTATGGTGCATGTAATTGTGGGTTTACGATCTCATGCTTTCAAAGAACAGTTCTGAAACTCTGGCTTCCACTGCATAGCTTCTACGAGTTCAAATCCACAGTGTTCCAGTCACTTCCTCCTTTAGGAACTTTCCACATTTACTTGTCTGAATATGGAGAGTTTGGGTTATTGAAGTTTGATTATTTTTTTAGAACCATATTTTTCTTTTCATATTTTTAAATGCAAAGCTAAGAGTTTTTTCTTAACTTGTAAATCTCTGAGTGGGCAGGATACCAGTAGGGTTAGTTTCACTGAAAGATGAGAGACATTTGTGTATTTTCTTTTAATGATTTGCAACCTAAATACCCTTCAACTGAAGAATGGATGAAGAAAATGAGATACATTTACAAAATGGAGTACTGCTCAGTGGAAAAAACAATGGAATCTTGAAATTCACAGGCAAATGAATGGAAGTAGAAGAAACCATCCTAAGTGCAGTAACCCAGTCACAAAAAAAGAAAAAAAGAAAAAGAAAAAAACACAGTATGTACGCACTCATATATGGATTTTAGGCATAGAGCAAAGGATCACCAGCCTACAATTCACACCGATAGAGAAGCTAGGAAGCAAGGAACATCCTAAGAGAGTCATGCATGGTCCCTTGGAGAATGGGAAAGGGACAAGATCTCCCAAGCAGATTGGGAGCATGTGGGGAGGGGAGAGGAAATTAGGAGGAAGAGGAAAGGAGAGGTGGGTATGAGGGAACAGGAAGATTGAGTCAAGAAAAGAATAGAGGAGAGCAAGAAAAGAGATACCATAATAGAGGGAGCCATTATAGGTTTAAAGAGAAATCTGGCACTAGAGAAATGTTCAGAGATCTACAAGGATGGCCCCAACCAACAATCTAAGCAATACTGGAGAGGCTACCTTAAATGCCCTTCCCTTATAATGAGATTGATGACTACCTTATATGCCATCCTAGAGCTTTCATCCAGTAGCTGATGCAAGAAGAAGCAGACACCCACAGCCAAGTGAGCCAAGCTCCTGGAATCCATTTGCAGACAGGGAGGAGTAATGAACAAAGGGGTCAAGACCAGGCTGGAGAAACCCACAGAAACTGCTGACCTGAACAAGGGGAGCTCGTAGATACCAGAAGAGGATGGACCCAGACCCTTTGAATGTATTTATTAGTTAGGAGGACTGGGCAGACTAAGGGTCCTCTGGTTATGGATCAGTATTTAGCCCTAGCATTTGAATGGACTCTGGGAGTCCATTCCACATAGAGGGATATTTCCTTAGCCTGGACATGTGGAGGAGGGCCTAGGCCCTGCTCCAAATGATATGACAGAATTTGAAGACTCCCCATGGTAGTGTGCTCCCTGAGGAGCAGAAAGGGGATGGGGTAGGGAGTGGGGGGGGGAAGGGGAGGATGGGAAGGTGCAGGAACTGGGATTGACATGTGAAACAAGCTTGCTTTAAATTTAAATTTTAAAAAAATGTGTAAAAAAGACTTGTAAAAATTAGTAAAAAAGATATTTTCAGATAGCACAGATAGAACAAAAGCTATACTCCATTAAATGAATAAAATACAGTTTTAGAAGAACAAAAACATGAAGTCATGTTGCCATTTACCACAATACAATAAGAATCAACACAGCATGTTATGGAACCACTTTTTGAAGAAAGGACACACCAAATTTCAAAACCATGCTAGCAAGGAGCTCCCGTCCCTTTCCCAAGGAAGAGGTCCAAAAGAGGCCGGAAAGACTTCATTTCCTTTTGAACTACCTTTGAGACAACATGCTCTGCAAATTTTTGCAGCCCACGTGGATGGGTTGAAAGTGCTCAGAGAAGAGTGAGAAAAGTTGTCTGGGAGAGAAGAGCTGGGATTGCCAAGTAAGTTATTTTTAATTAATATGTGTTAGAACCAAGAGTGTGGAAGGAAGTTAAAGCAAGGATGAGCTCTCACTGGTCTGGCACAGAAACTCTTAGCTTTAACCTTCACTTTACATCTATCAAGTTGTGCCAGTCACTTTCCTGGGTAAACTATCGAGTGTGGGGTCGTTTCCCATGCATGACTGAGAATGTCTGTAGCAAGAACAGGTACAAAGTACCACATTATTTCAAGAGTGAAGAGTTATCTGTTTCATTTGTTCTCGATGCAGTACAGTCATCTATGAGCAACACAAATATCTGCCTTTAGTTTTCAGTAAGTATTTTTACCATAAACGATTTGACCAACATTCCTACATTTTATGGGTTCAGTGACCCCTAATGTTCAGTTTTCCACTGCTCAGGGTGTTGCTTTGGAAATGGTGATGTTGTAATAAAGGTAGCCTAGTGGTGTCATAGACGAGAAAAAATCTAGAGGTCAGTCACAAATTAGAAACCCCTTCTTCAAAGCAGATGCCCTCTGAAGAATGGGTAATAATAACAATCCAAAGAAATGGGCTACATTACTTCTGTGAGGATGCAACGGGTGTGATGTGTTCACATGAACTCCTTCACTTCAAAGGTACGTGCAATCAATACTCATTTCTGAAAATTCCCCATCCTGTTTTTAAAGTTCAATGGTTTATTGGGTCTTAATTCTAGGTTGTAGAAATTCATGGGAAGATAAGATACTTGGAAGAGGAAAAGGAGATTCTTTATGAAGCCAGAGATCCACCATTATACAACTTCTTAGATTCTTAGTCCCAAGAGTTTCTGGATGGAAACTATTTTTTTTCTGTCTCATCTCTGAGTGCTGAAATATGGGAGCAGACTCTCCTGGAGTCTGCAGATTTCAGTTCTGGAAACACAACGAGGCTGAAATGGTGCCAATGGCAATTGGAGGAGGGAGCTTTTACACCCTGATAAGTTCAGGTAGGACATAGTGGTCTCAGGGAATTAAAAAAAGAAGGCTCAGGCCCGATAGAGCTAAGGCAGAAGTGAGACCACATGACAAAAGAGTGGGGGACTGTCACTCGATAAAAGAGCCCACTCTGTTTGAGTCCAAGGCCTATGGTGATAGTCTGAACACAACAGAGGACACTTATAGATGAGATATGAGGGGGAAGTATAGAGAAGTGTCTTAGTCAGGATTTCTACTGCTGTGATAAAACACCATTGCCAAAAGCCACTTGGGGAGAAAAGGATTTATTTCAGGTTGCAATTCTCAAGTTACACTCCCATCACTGAGCAAAACCTTAGAGAAGACATTCAAGGCAGGAACCCGAAGGCAGGAACTGATGCAGAGGCCATGGAGGAACACTTCTTACTTGCTCCTCGTGCTTGCTCAGCCTGCATGGCCACCTTCACAATGGTGGCACTGCCCACTATGAGCTTGGTCCTTCTATATCAGTCATTCATTTAAAATGCACTCAGGCTAGCCCACATGCAGGTCTAGTGGAGGGAGTGTTTTCTCAGTTGAGGTTCCTTCTTCCAAAAAGACTCTAGCTTGTGCAAGTTGACACGCTATTAGCCAGCACAGAAAGTAACCCAAGATGGATTTCTGAATGATGATTACTGTTAAGCTTTCGCATGCGTTTGCTATTTGAAAGAACTTAATATGTCATACTGTGTTCTAAATTTATATTTCCGCTATCACTAACAAAGTAAAATATTTCAACATTTATTGACTGTTGCTTTTCGTCCTATGAAATACAGGGATAGAATAAGTTTTAGAAGAAAAATGAAATTAGAACCTTTAACTATTTCATATACACTGTTAATCTTAGATGGTTTAAAAATTGAACCATAGAGAATCTTAACTCTATTCCTGGAAATTCACAGTAGAAGGGGAGATGCTGACTTTTTCATTTGACTTCTCCAAATGGGCCATGGCATTCACTAGCACTCCCTGACTCCCCCCCATAATAATAATGAATAAAATGAAATAAACTGATACTGTCAAACATTAATGGCAGCACAAATAATGTTGTATATCCGTAAAATTGAACATTACTCCACCCCAAAATGGAATTAATACTCAACATCCCATAACACAGATGAACTTTGGAAAACACTCAGCATGGAAAATCTAGACACAAAAGGCTGCAGACAATATGATTTATAAGTAAAAATCTAAACCAGACAAATCCATAGAGATAGAAAGTGGTTTCTATGGTTTCAATGTGTCCCCTTTAAAGAAACCTAATCCTTGGTGAGGGGCTCCTGCCAGTGAAGCCCTTTGAGAAGTGACCAAGTAGTGAGAGCTCAGCGAAGTCTCCATTCCATCCTGTCCATCATATAAACACTCAACACAAAGGCTTCTGGGAGAAACCCAATGCTGGCATTTTCATCTGGAAACGAATTTCTATTATTTATAAGTTACTTCCTCTGTGGTATTTTTTTTTGTAGCATAATTAGGAGATAGTTGTTCTCAAAGGCTGGAGAGGTGGAAATCAGGTGTGATTGCCAATGATTTGTAGTTTCTTTTCATGATGAAAAACATACTGAGATTGGATAGTAATGGTTGCTGCAAGTCTTGTGGATAGACTAAAGATCACTGAATTATATAATTTAAACTGGTGCATTTTGGGTGAATGAATTATATCTTGATATATAAAAGAAAAACATTATTGAAAGTGTTGAATGAGATCTCTTGTCAATGTCTCTGTGCATCTCCCATTACTAAAAATGGCTGGCCACTGACATATGGCTTTTCCATTTTCTTTTGCTTCTCTTTCCCCCATAGATACAAAGATTTTTTTCCAGTAGATTTTTTTTCCAGTAGGGGTGTGACTTGACAAATATCTCACATCATATTCTCCTTGACAAGATCTCCAACTATTAAATCATGACATAAATCATGATAGTGATTTATGTCAATAATAGTGACCATTTTTTGAGTGACTACTGGCTACTCTCCGATGCAGACATTTCCTAACATTTGCTTTGTTAGACTCTGGAAACATTTTATGCATTATCCTCAAATTATACGAGAGAAAATAGATTTTTTTCTAATATGCAAGGTCAAACAACCAGCTGATTTGAGAATAAAAGCAAGAACTTTTATTAGATTCTAAATTCTTCTAAATTTCTTCCAACCTCTTTATGCAGACGAATAGGTTACTTTGGAGAATCGCTGACATATGTCCAAGAATGCTTCAAGGCAGCTTACTCATCCAGTATTACATTCATACCACTTAAATAGCAACAGGATTTTCCGATTTCATAGACAGCTGCTGCCACTAGTTTGCTCCAAGAGTTCTCCAAACTATCTTTCATAAACACCACAAAAGTTGGAACAACTTATAGCTTGGAAGAAGACCCAAATTAGCCATTTAAATGTCAATCCTGTAAATGTCATTTTAATCAAAGCATTTGCAATCCCCTTATCATGATTCTGCTCAGCATCTCCTATAATTAGCAGGAACTTTGAGCCAGTGCTGTAATGTTTAAAAAAAAAAAGTTTGTAATTGGCTACATGCAACTGAAATGCCATCAATGGAAATCGCACCATGAAATCACAGAGAAGTGCAACCTCCGAACAGGTTGGACTCTGCAAACAAACCTCCACAGAAATGTTATTTTTACCACAGGCTTTATTTATTTGCTCTACTGGCAACCATAAGACTTTGAGCTAGAGTAGAAGACATCACAGAAGTCGTTTCTTTTCTGAGATGTTTCTTCTCATCATTCTGTCCAATTCTCAAAGATGGCTCCTCTTCAAAAGCACAAGCTCTCAGAAGATGTCCCCCAAATAAAGCAAAGGTGTCTGCACAGAAAACAAAGTTTCCCCCTTTGATTTTGGCAAACTGGACGGTCTTCCCAAGCCTTCCAGGGAGCTGGTGTCACACTGCTGTAGAACCTGTGTAGTAAAGAACCTGAGCTCTGTCTGTGGAATGGTTCCTATAACAGTCCCCTTCCCTGTGAAAGCTCCACTATCCTAGTAGCATAGCTTTTCTCAAAGCAACTGAATCTTAGAAATTTTAGTTGCTTTCCCAAACCACTCAGCTAGCAGGTGGAATGGTTGAGATCAGGACTGGTTTCAGTATAATTCTCCCAAATGTAGAGTGCTCTCATAATATTGCTACCTCTGGAGAAAATCATTGTCTGAAAAGCCATATTGTGAAAGTAGGATGAACTTTTGTAAAAGACATCTTCTGAAGAAGTATTCAATTCTAAGGTTAAATATTTTCCATGGGTGTTGCTTAATGGTTGTTATAATGATGGAAAATGTATGTTTTGTTTTATTTTATTTTCTGTGTGTTTCCAAGGAAAATGTCTAACTCCCTTTGAATGCTTTGCTCTCATTCCCCAAAAGAGGAGAGTGGCTATTGGACAACTGGCAAGAACACCCTGCCTGGTAGGCTACTGTGTGTGGGGGGGGGCAGGTGCAGTACAGGGTGAGTGGTGTCTGCAGATGTCCTTTAGTGGCAAAGCACTTGCCTGGCGTGCATGGTGCCCTCATTTTAATCCCTATCGCTGCAAAACGCAAGTATAAAAAACGTTGCTGTTTCCCTCTCTGCCTTCTGTTCCATTGGCTCCCTTGCCCCTACCTCTATGCGCTAATGACCTCTCCCCCAAAGACCCTTGTCTGTGAGCCCTATGGAAAAGGGAGTAGGGAGAAAAGGCAAGCCCTAAATTGTTCAGCTTTTGGGCAGCCAGTTTAACTCAGGGATGTTCGAAGGTACCAGGAAATTCTAGTTTGACCTAGACAGAAGCCATGCTTCCAACACAGTCCATGACAAGTTCTCTGCGGTGCCGGATGGGCAACTCGATTATTACATTTCCACCTCACCTTGTTCTGTTCTTGCTCTTTGTATCACTTTACCTTGTTCTTGGAATGACTGTAGGGTTACGTTTTCATTGCTCTGATAACATACCATGATCGCAGGAAATTTACAAAGATCAGACTTTATTTTGCTAGTGTTTTCATGGAGAAAGTCCAAAATGGCAGCTACAGGAGGAGGGAGAGGGACACGGTGGGGAGCAGTGTAGCAGGAAGCAGAGAGACCACATCTGCAACCATAAACACGGCACATGCAGAGAGAGTGATGTGGAAGTCCACCCCTACTGATGTGCTTCCGTTATCAAGGGTCCACTTCTGAAAGGTTCCTTTCCAACCAGTGCCAGGAGCCGAGGACCGTGTCCTCAAATGTGTGAGCTTACACAGGATTCCATTGGGGGCAGCTGTCACCTCAGCATGGCCTGTAGCTGTAACCTCCTGGCCCACCTGTTTCTGCATTCCCCTCACATCAAGGTTGAGTCCTTTTTTAAACTGTCACTCTTTGGGGCAACACCCTGGAAAGCTTTGTCTTTTCACCATGAGTAAAGACTGTCATGGAGTCAGCCCTCTTTCCATCATGACTAATGCTTGCCGATAATTCTTTTTGCTTGATGGTTTTAGGGGCATTGACTTCCCTGATGCTCCTTGACTTTGCAAAGCCCATACCCATCCCTACCTCGGGTGTTGCTTCTCTGATCCCCTTGCCCGGCACACAGTTTTCATAGACATCTGTACGTACAGATAGTTGCTCTTGTCTTTTCAATGAAGGCAATCCTTATACAAAATCATAAATGTTTTCCTCTCTTGTCCTTACCATCCTCTGTAATTTGGGGCGGGGGGTGGTACTGAAAATGGAACCTAGCCTTTATATATTTTAGGCAAGTATTCTACCCTAGCCCATGATTTTGTTTTCTGTAGCATTTTGTTTGTTTATTTTTTGAAATATGATTTCATGTAGCCTGGGTCTCAAACTGACCATAGCAAAGGTTGACCTTGAACTCCTGATCTTCCTGCTTCCACCTTTCCAGAGTTGGGGTTGTAGGAGTAAGCCATCAAACAAAACGTTCATGGCCTATTTGTGACACAGAGAGCAAATTAGGGTGTATATTACTTGTGTGTCATTACAGATGGAATATAAATCATTTGTGTTATTATTCACTGATGCATTCCAAGTGCCTGGAACATGTCTGTTGAATGAATTATCAAGTACATGGATGCAAAGCTATACTTTTCTGTGCCTTTTCTATTTCTTTCCATTTTTGGTTGGAAAAACAAGCAATGTTTTCAGAGTTCACAATTTTCCAAAGGCATGCCAAAAATAGCAAGAAGTAGGCAGCACACAGAAACATTCAGTTTTATTTAAGTGTTTTCCCTAGAGCTACTGACTCAGTAGGCATGCTATTTCAGGAGAGTGTTTGTGTGTGGGGGGAGGTGGTAAACAAATGTTCTAGCTTTTTCATCTGTAATAGCCGTTTTCTTTCCATTCACTATGTGACCGTTAAGCCAATGTCGTGTATGTTAGATATTTGTTATACAGCACATTACCTCACTTATTTATCTTAGTATGAGAGTAGCACTAGCTTCTATAACAGAGAAACTCCAAAATAGAGTGGCTTAAGTAATTGTTTAGAAATATTTCCGAGTATCTGGAACTCAGCTCCAAATTTCATGTATACTTTTGGTGTAACAGTGGTTCTCTTTTTGGAATAATCTGACTCTCATGCTTCCTGTAGTTATTGCTATTCCAGCACTTTCAGTGGTGGTACTTTATCTCATGGCCATCTAATTAATGTACCCATGTGTCAACTACAGCCCCATTTATACAGAAGCAATAACTTGCAATCTTTGTGTTGGGAGGTATTATTTTGATGAATGGCTTGATTATTTAAATTAACATACAACCAAGTTTACCCTTTTGCTGAGTTTTACCAATGCACTAGTTGTATTTTATATTCTTGTTAGTGTGATAAAATACTCTGCTATAATCTGCCCAAGAATATAGCAAAGGAATGGTTCTATCCATTTTGTGCTTTCAATCTGAACACAATGAAAATAATCCCCCATAGGAATGCTGTCTTCGTTGGGGTGTCTATTGATGTGTTACAATATAATGACCAAAAGCAACCTGGGAGGAACAGGTTTGTTTCATCTTACAGCCTATAGTCTATCATCCAGAGAAGTCAGGGCAGGAACTTGGAGATAGAAGCTATGGAGGAAGTCTACTTATTGGCTTGGTCCTTTGGCCTTTCCAGTCTGCTGTCTTATACAACTCAGGGCCACCTGCCCAGGGGTGGTACTGTCCACAGTGGGCTGACCCCCAAAGTGAGCCTTTAATCAAGAAAATACCCCACAGAGCTGCCTACCAGCCAATATTATGGGGACGTTTCTCAGTTAAGATTCCCTCTTTCCATATGTAGCTAGGTTGGTATCAAGTTGAAACAACAACAGAAGTCAACCAGCACACACGGCCAGAGGACCATCTCCCAAGGGGTCCTAGATTTTGTCAAGATTTGTCTGATTCGGTGAGACCCAAGGACATGTGCTGATGCTCAATAGGTTCTACCAGAGGCCATGAGGCATAGGGAAGAGGACGCAGAACTTGTTTCTCCTGTAGAAAGTGCTCTCTCCGGGTGGACCACCCAGAATGTGTAAAACACAGTCACAAATGTGCAGAAGCTGACCCAGTTTGGGGAAGCAAACTTGAAGGATGCATGCCTCTTTCCTTTTTCCCTTTTGGGTCCCATAGGTGTGGGTAGGAGTTGACACCTGGGTCCTGCTTCACTCTCTTTTCAGTAACTAGTCCTTTTCTCTCCTAGTTTTAGGCCCCTACGGAAAATTACCTTCAGTTAATGTTAAGCTTACTCTTGTTTTAAAGGGTTGCACTGTATACATCATACATTTCTACTGACCATTGTTTCCCTATTGATACAGATGGGGTGTGTAGCTGTGGTTAAACAACTGACTACTGTTCCTGGAAGGAGCAGATCCCACTCTTATTATGTATGTGCTATTTTCCCTCCAACCACCAAGTATCCTGGTTCCTTCAGGTTCAATTCAACAAGTCTAACAGCAGTAAGCTGTGACAAACCCATTTAATTTCAAGGATTTAAAACAACTTGAGGAGGCTGTGTAGGTGCCTTGGGCGTCTGGTTTGCCATATGGGGAGTGGCCATGACTGTAGCAGCCAATGAGAAGGTCTGATGGGCCTTCATCAAGAATCCACCCATTCTGTTGTCTGTGGGTTTGAGCAGCCCTGTGTGGCCTTTTTCCTGATCACTAATTACAGACACTTCAGTTCAAAGGATAAGAATTTCACCTTCATTTCAGGCACTTGTGTTCTGGCTCCCTCCTTTTTTTGTTGTAAATAATGCTACTAATTTTGGAGGAAGTCTCAATTTTTCTCAGCAGGTCTGCTGAGGTTAGCTGCTGTATGCATGAAACAACAGCTGTCATGGATTGTGTACCTGGGGTGGTACCTCTGTTGGAGGCCTCCTTTACAGATGACCAACATGTACATCATAGAGGAGAAAGAGATTTCGGGATCATGACCGTGATTATTATTACCATTGCCACCTCTGCCACTGCAGTGACAGTTTCAAGAGTAGCCCTCTCCCAATCTGTGAATACTGCAAACACAGTGGATCAACTATCAGGTGAATTGGCTGAAGCCTTAGCTACCCAAAACACACTCAATAATATAGTACAAATTGGCATTTTAAAACTAAATCTACAAACTAGCCTCCTATAGGAACAATTGGATTTATTGTGGGAGGCTCATATGGCTTCTTGTTCTCCCTCTTTCACACATATCTCTGTTACACCCGCTAAAGTTAAGAATGCATCAGTTGTAGCTATTTTTCTCCAGGGATCCTGGAGTGATCCGTTTTTAAATTATACACCTGCTTTAGCCATGCAGATCATTAACGTCAATGAAACCCGAGTACCACCAAACAGTGCAGAAGACCTTTCACAAGGACTTCAACTTGCTGGCAGTTTAATTAGAGAACGGGCAAATTATTTCTCACTGGGGCTCAAAGCCCTTGCCTTCAGTGCTATCTGCCTGATCTGCCTATGCAGCCACAGCATTAGACAGGCCCAGGCCAACTTTCAAACAAGACAGATTCTACTGTCTTTAGCTCAAGAGACCATCTCTGCTTAAATATGGCTGAACTTACAGACAAACTATTCACCAGAGGTGGGTAAGGCAGAAGGGGGCAGATATCCAACCTAAGATAGGAAGTTTACGGGCCTGAATGACCTCTCTAATGATGGGTAAGGAATTATGCTGATGCCCTCTACTGCCTAAGACAGGTGTTGATTTATATTACAAGAAAGGGAGACCTGAAGGGCCCTGCATGAACCCCTGAGGCATCTTGAGCAAGCCTGAGCTGTTGCTGGAACATTCTGCAGTTTCAGCTGGAACATCTTGCCCCAGAGTTGTTACTGGTACTCTTTCTGATTTGCTAACACACATCTGCTGGGGAGGAACTGAACCCGAGAACTTGCACGCTTAACCCTTGATTGTTTTCCACTGTGCTGTGAGTCAGTAGATAAGCTCCCTCCTTCCTCTCAATAAAGGGCATTTGGCATTCCTGTTGTGAATGACCCGCTATTTTGTCTCTTATTTAAATCTCTAAGCCTTCGCCTAATTAGTGGAACAGATTGTAGTGAGGGCGCTATAATCATCTTCATCTTTCTGCATATTCCTCTACATATTTCTCCCAAGGAAATAGGAATAGGTATTTGTTGTAATTCAGAACATCTCTTTATTATTAATCTCCCTCCCCCCTCACAAACGCACATGAGAGAGAGAGAGAGAGAGAGAGAGAGAGAGAGAGAGAGAGAGAGGATGTGATATTGTGTGTACAGGCCAGAAGAGCATCTTGGTACTGGTTTCTCCATTCACTTTTAAAAACATTTATTTTATGAGGCTGAAGAAATGACTCAGAAGTTGAGAGCAGTTGCTGCTCCTATAGAGAACACACATCGGTTTCCAGCACCCACATGGCAGCTCACTGTCTATAATTTGAGTTCTGGGGGATCTAATGCCCTCTTCTGGGTCCTTCACATACTGAACACATACATGGGGTATAGACATACATGCAGGAAAAGCGCTCATACTCATGAAAGCTCTGAAAATTATTTATTTTAATTAAAATTATTATTCACCCTCCTGCTTCCATGCTTTCCCATGTACCCTCTTTCAGCTTCTCTCAAATTCATGGCCTTTTTCTTCAATTATTATCATATAAATACATATTGTATAATATACCAACATTATATAACATATAAACATTAATATAAAACCAGTATATTAATAAATAGATAAACAGCTGCTGAGTGTGCCCAGTGTTGCTTGTATATATCATTTAAGAGCTGATCATTTTCTATCAGGTAATCAATTAGGGGGTTCATCCTTGAGAAAGACCAATTCTTTCTCTTTCTGCAGTTGTTAATTTTTATGGCTTTTTATTTATATACACAATAAATGTATATATAAATGTATCAAGGGATGCTATGGGGAAAACAGACTCCTGGATACAGGACATGGTATAACCAGTTGCAAAGTCCTTCAGTTCTTCCCAAGGGACTGGGGACAGGTCACACGCTGCTTCATGCCGTGTGGCCTGGTCTTCACAACCCAAGAGAGTGCTTGACCTCCATCTCTCTCCTTTAAAGAGATCATGTCTGCAGACAAGAAGCCACGCTCTAAGGCTGGACGCCAAGGCTATTAGCAGAATACTAATAGCACAATTATTCTGCTATTAGCAGAATACTAATTAGAACAACACTACTCCCTCTTCCTTGATGCTCCCTGAGCCTGAGGAGTATGGTCTGTGTTTGTAAGTGGGTTTTGATAATAGAGCTCAGACCATCATCCTTCGTAGCTGGTTGAGATACCTTGTCAGTCCCTTAAGGTCCACAACTTTTTAAAGGTATCTGTTTATTTTACCTGCAAGAAACTGTGCTTGACAATTTTGAAAAGTGTGAGCAAGTCCAGAGGACTATGGCAATAACCTGTGACATTGCTAGCTAAAGATCTCAGCTATTAGGTCTTTGATCCTTTGCTGTGGAGTCAGTCATTCAGGGTTAGCCGAGTTATACCTGGCCATCAGGGCCTCCTCTATCTCAGATTAGTGAGGACACTGTAAGGAATAGGGGTAGAGTAAGTGTGCTGCAGGTTGCAATGGGGACTCAGAGTTGTCCTCCAGAATATAACTGTCTAACATGTTTAAAAATTTAGATGTTTTTACAACGCTCCTGGGAAGGAGCAAGGAAAGGAGAGGAAGAACCAGCTGAAAGGGCCACCACAATGCAGAGGCTGCAGACTGATGAGAAGAAATGGGGTTGTTTTAGCTTTAAAGTTGTATCTATTCTCCATGAAATAGTATGCAGCCATAAGGCAGGAAATCGCCAAGGCTGGGGTGATGGCTCAGCCAGTAAAGGGTTTGCCATGCAAGCATGAGGGCCTGAGTTGACTCCCCACAATCCACACAAGGACTCTGGCAATGGTGGTGCACACAAGTAGCTACAGGGCCAGGAAAGCAGACAGGCAGATTCATCTGCTTCTCTAGCTACTCAGTGGGCCCAGACCAATGGGAGACACTGCATCAAAACAAACAAACAAACAAACAAAAACAACAACAAACACGGTGGATGACCTTGAGGAAAGATACTCGAGGTTGACCTCTGGCTTTTGCAGGCATGCACACACATGTGTATGTATACTCCTGTGAACATGTACTCATATAGGCATGCATGATAAAACATGTGCATAAGCATACTCAGTTGTATTAATTGATGTGACACAATGGCCCATTGTCCCTCACAATGCTTTAATAAGATTGACTTCACATCTGAGGACTGTGAGTAAGGTACCTTGGTTGGTGACGGAACCCATGACTGGTTTTGCAAGGTATGGACCAGGCTTCTTACATGTAGGGCCATGGATGCTACCAACAAAACAACTTAGTCAAAGCACCATCTCCAACAAACAGGCAGCCACGCTGCCCTGGTAACCTCAGAATTAGGTTGTCCTTCACAAGAGTTGAGATGCTTGGGCCTGTATTATCCCTAGACCTTAAAGCACAAGCAGGGCTGCCTGACACATGGAATACACACACACACACACACACACACACACACACACACACACACACGCACGCACGCACGCACGCACACACATGTACACACACATGTACATAGATAATCCACACACATTGTTGTTTATGGTCTTTTTAAATTTTTCACCCGTTTATTAGTTTCTTTACATCCTTCTCTTTAAAAAGCAAAAACAACTAAGTCAAAATTTTACCTTGTATAAGAGACTACAGATTGCTTAGCTGTTTTCCCAAGGACAAGAAGTAGGAAGCAATGGGCAGGAAAGAGCTACATTGTCCTCTTGGACAACCTAAAAGCAGTAGTAAGGGGCACTTGGGAAGAGCCTTTTCAACTTCTGAAAAATCACCTCCAGGCCAGCATTCCACACATTTGCAGTCTGTCATGTTCACAGGTCCCATCTACTCCGGGGAAGGCTGCCACTCCTGTGGGTCTGAGAGGAGAGGAAGGCCTCTTTCTTCTTAGTGTTTTATGGTGGTGTTAAGGATTTTACTCTGGGTTTCACATGTTCTATGCAAGCACTCAACCACCGAGCTACATCCCCAGCTAAAGGTGTAGCGCCCCTGCTGAACTCAAATTCGTGACCCCCCCCCCCTTCTCCTGTCTTTTTACCGTCTCCCACCAGCATGTGCCACGCCAACTGTCAGAATGTCCTCTTTTGTAATTCTAGATTTTCCCCTATGGATTCCTCAGCACCAACCCCTGCACACATTCACTCATACCGCACAAAACGTTTTATTTTTCATTGTCAAAATCTGTGTATATCTATCTCACACACGCTGTCTTGATCCTTGCTAGAGGTTTGTTCCACGTGGTTCAGAGGTGATAAGCATCCAGACATTCCATACCTCTGAAATATCTTAAGTAAAAACATGTCGCTTTTGACTCCTAAAGATTAAGACCACACAGAAGCCACCGTTTCAGGCACAACGTAAGCAGACAAGAAGCCGATAAGCTCTGTGGAGTCTCTGCATCTGCATTCTCTGCACACGCTGCCGGGCCATTACTCCTGTTTGCCCACTGAGATGGATGGGCTCCGGTGGATGCATCACTCCCTGTCAGTCTCCAGGGAAGGAGGGCCCTCTTAGGAATACCTCACCAAGCCTAGCTCTGAGTTAAAACACTCCGTCTCCTCGATAGAAACACAATGAAGGGCACAGTTTCAAGCCAAGGTCACCTCCTGGCAACTATCTCTCATCCGCAGTCAGCAGGGCCACCTCCGCTGCTGCCAGGGAGATGAGCAAAGAAGAGCAGAACCCCCGCCCCGCGCAGCATCTCCACGAGTGCTTTTGCATCTGTTCTAAGGGTGACCCCCACCCCCCACCCTATCCTGTAGGAGGCTGCAGAGAGACCCTGCAAACCCAGCCAGGGCAAGTCCCTTCACACCCTCTGTTTTCTCTATCTCAGCTTCTGTCCTCTTCACATACTGTCCAAGCTGTGGCTCCCAGAATGAGTTCTCTTCTTTTTTTGCATAATTTGTGTCTATTTACATTGCCTGGGATGACTGTCCCTACGCTCGGGTAAACTCTTAACCCTCAAGACACTTTTCAAATACTCTCTGCCATTCCTGGTTATAGTTATTTATTTCTGCGTCTATGTGTCCATGAGCAGCTCCAGCAAGCGTTTGCGGCATTTATAGTGCTAAAAAGTGTTTGTCCTCTGTCTCCACCTGGGAAATTAGTCACAGATCATGGACCCTATCTATCTTTATACCCTCGGAACTTGTGCTTAATAAACAAGAAGGGGTTCAAATCACGACAAAGAGTAGTTATTTCACTCTATGAAATGCTTTCTTACAGGCCATGTGGGTGCTGAGCTATAAATAAACCTCTCAAGTCCAACTTCCAAGTCCAACTTCCAAGTCCAACCTAGAAAATCTCCAGCACTTCTGCTGAAATCCAAATTTCTAGGCCCATCTGTACATATTTATATGACTCCTGGATGTCTTACAGGATTGAGGGCATGAGGTGCCCCAAACAGAATTCTAGGCTTTTTTTTTTTTTAATCCCCTACTTCTTATCTTTGATTTTCACCTTTTTTCTTTTAATGATGGCTTTGTTCTTTTAGTTGCTGGAGCTAAATATTTTGCAACCCCCTCTGATAATTTTGCCTTATAGTTGCACCTAGTGCATTTAGTAAGTCCTGTTGCCTCCTCCTTAAAAATGTCACTACACCACCTGCCAGCTTGATCCTCACCACCACACCTGTATTTATGGCAGAGCCTTCTAACTGGGTTTCCTGCTTCTGCCTTTTACCTGTGTCCTATCTCCTTATGGTCTATTTTTAACACAGCAGCTAGACTGCCCGTTTATTGTGGTAAGTCAGCATATGGGTTTACTTTTCTCAAAAGTTTCCATTGACCTTACTTACCACCCTAATACTAATAATAAGAATTCAGGAAGCATCGAGGGAATAAACGAATACTTAAGTCTTAGTCTGAAAAACCAAAACAACCCAGATAGATCTAAGAAGTTGCAACTTAAAATAAGGTATGCTACATGAAAATTCCACATTCTTGTATATAATTGTGTTTTAAGTATTTGTTTATTTATTTTATGGTGGTTTGAAAGAAGATGCCCCCTCAAGGGAGTGGTACTATTAGGGGGTGTATCTTTGTTAGAGTGGGTATGGCCTTGTTGAAGGAAGTGTGCTCCCACGGGGATGGGCTTTGCGGTCTCCTATGCTCAAGATATACCCATGGACTCAGTTCACTTCCTGTTGCCTATGGATTAATATGTAGACCTCTCAGCTCCTTCTCTAGCACCATGACTGCCTATGTGCTGCCATGACCCAACACGATGATAATGGACTAAACCTCTAAACTGTAAACCACCCCAATTAAATGTTTTCATTTGTAACAGCTGCCACGGTCATGATGTCTCTTCATAGCAATAGCAACCCTGACTAGAACAGTATGTGTACAGCATGCCTGGTATACCAGAAAGTCAGAAGTGAGTGGTAGTTCCCCCGAAACTAGAGTCATGGGCCATTGTGAGTCTCTATGTGGGTGCTGGGAACTGAACCCAGGTCCTCTGCAAGAGCAGTAAGTACTCTGAACTGCTAAGTCATTGCTCCAGACCATATAATCATGTTTTCAATATCACCAGAAGATTATAGACATTTTGTTTAGCATTAAATTGTCCACAAAATAACTTTTGGCTCTGGCTTGATTTAAAATTATGGAAATTGAATTTAATTATTTTCATACTCTCTTCTAATGCAAAATGTCTATGGTTTGTGTGTGTGTGAGGGGGGGAGGAAGAGAGAGGAGGGAGACATAGACAGAGAGAGAGGAAGAGAAAGAGAGAGGGAGAGAGAAAGAGAGAGAGAGAGAGAGAGAGAGAGAGAGAGAGAGAGAGAGAGAGAGAGAGGGAGAGAGAGAGAGAGAATGGATCTGGTTTGGTAAAATACTCTAGCCAGTTTTATAGAGAATTTGGGTAGTGACCTTGAGTGAATTATCCAGTGCTGTAGGGGTGAGACAAAACAGGCGTCCCAGGGGAGATAGGACCAGTTTCCTGGGTTGAAAGGTTCAGGAAGAAAATATGCACTCGAATGGCTGTAGGATGAATCTGCTTTAGTCACCGGCTGTTCGTTTTCCTCCCCTGGAGACCCCAGTCAGGGAGACTGAGCAACTGTCCTTGATTCAGAAAAGTCACACAAGGGGATGAATCCCCAAGTGCAGCTCATTCACACGATTTGAAAGATGGTGTTTGAATGCGAGAGGGGAAAAAAGGTTTCACACTGAACTTGTCTGCAGCACTTTGTTCTGAGATATATTTAGCAGGCAGCTAATGGAAAGTGAAGTCACAGGCATCACCCTGAATAGTTTTGGGTGATTAAGTGGGAAGGTTGCACACCTGGCCTCGGAACAGAAAATTATAAAGACGAAATATGAAAATTATAAATCTTCACCTTTTAGTATTTTAAAATAAGACTGAATTTACTTTCAAAGTCCTTATAGGGAAGGCTTCAGGAACCTACTTTATAATCGGCTGTTAGTTGTGTGTGACCTTTAAATTCTTCATCGCAGAGTGGGCAAACTGCCTGCTTCTATACTTTAATAATTCCGCTCATTTGCAACCAGGAGACTGCAAATGGAGGATCAAGTTTCTCAGCTCCAGCTCAGCCACAACCTTCATCACACATTGTTCAGAGCAATTTTCCGACTCATTGACAGCATTCTCCTGTTTCTGCTGAGCGGTTTTGCAAATTGCTTCCATCCTCCTGGCCCAAAACAATGGGTCTTCAATGAGTAAACAAACATTTGCTGCCTGCTTCTATCAGGCCCAAATCCAAAGTTAATAAAATGCTAATGCTCACATGAGCTCATGCAGCCCCACATAGAATCACTTATAGAGTTGTTTGTATCTTTGATGACTAATGTAATGCATAATAATGCTTGTAAAACATTTGAGAGCTATAGAAATGTTACTGCAAAATTCTCTCTTCATACCCCAACCCCGGTCGTACACCTGGGAGTAATTCGTTATCAGTTCAGACTCTTTTAAAAATGTCTATTCATAAAACACACTCAGTGTATGTGTGTATACACACACACACACACACACACACACACACACACACACACACACATATATATGAAATGAACTTTCCTATTGTCCTCCCTAATGCATCTCTCTCCTCCTTTTATTTCTTCCTTTGTCCCCAGTGAGGTCCTATTCCCTCTATTATACTAGAACCCATCCCACAACAATACACATGTCCACCCCCTTTAAAAATTTGCCTCTTGCAGAGCACGGTTGTGTAATAATTTACTTAACATCTCCATTGTTGTACGTTTAGCTTATTAGCAGTTTTTCAAGGTCATCAGTGATGGGGAGAAAAGAGGGGAGAAGGCAGGGGTTAAGAGAAAGAGGGAGATGAGAGCCAGTGCACATCTTTATGCAAGTTAGGAACTCGGTGTTGGAATACAAGGAGAATGTTTTGTTAGCCTTTGATAACCGAGGCTGAGATCAGGCTACCACACTTACAGGCTGAAGGTCACAGAAGCTGCCTCCTACCTACGTGGGCAAAATGGTCAAGATATCTGCAAATACCGCTTCATCGGGATGTAGGAAAGGTCGCGCTTCCGAGCTTGTAAGCTTGTAAGAGGGCTCCTGGGCTAGTCTACATGGTAACACATCATCTCACACTGCTAATGGAGTTCTGAAAAGGCCCAAGGTCTCAGCCTGCCTAGAGTCTCACTCAGAACCCTGCTTCCTTTTACCCACACCCCTCTGTGCTACATAGACAGCCCCAAATGCAAGAGACACCTTTACCTTAGTGCTGTGATCTGCATGTCCTTTCCTCTCTCCATGGCTGCCATGCCTTCCTCCTCCTCTACCAACTCCCTGGAGCCCAAATGTGCTCCTGTCACTCATCACAGATCAATTCCTTCTACTTCCTCTTCCCGTGTCACTGTCTGGTCATCTGGCAACAGAGTCTTTTCATCTCACAGATTTTCCAAGAGGAAATGGAGCTGTTTGTTTATCTTCTTTCATCATTACTAGTTCTGGTCCTAGGTCTGAGGGTAGGATGAGAAAGAAACGCAAAAGGTAACGGGGCAGTTGGCACTGCAGACAGTACCCTTCTTACCTTAGGCAGAGATCCCTGTCCCTCAGAGTAGGACATTTCCTTCTCTTCCTAGTCACTCTCCGTTCTCTAAATGTTGGCTCTTTCCTTCAATTTTAGGAAAAAAGCCCTCTCCCAGCCAGGTTGGAGGAAGGCAGAGCCTTTCTGTAGTTCAAGAATGAGAGCTGACAAATGGCTGACCTTTAGCTAGAACCAGGGTGTGCAGGAACTATGAAGTTCAACATCTCCCACTCAGATGGTTGCAACCTGAAGCTGCTCCCCTACTGAGAATTCGTACAGGGTTGGCTAACCCATGTCCTTCCAGTTCAGCTGTGAGCGATAACCCACCTCTTATAATCAAGTGATAGAATGACAATGTTGAGCTTCCAAACAGCTGCTGGTGTGCCTCCATTAGAGCACATGGCCCATCTAACCCCAGCTTTTCTGTTTGTATGTCCCTATGTCTGTCTTTTCTTCATTCTCTCATTGCCCCTGATCAGGTTTCCTACCCAGATGCTTAGGTTTCAGCACATCATGACATCCCTGTCTTTCTGAGCCCTACTTTCATCTTGGGAGACCCCCACCCATAGTGCGCATGCGCAGTGAAGACAATGGCGATGGCTCTCAACCTCCTCAAGCCCAGGACCATTGCTTCCATTCTCTCGTTTTCCAAATCCACGTGTATGCTCACATGACCACCACCTCCGAGATCTCTGAGTCCATCAATGCATGCCACCTTCATCGTCTCTCTTCTAGTCCCCTTACACCTTCACTCCCATCGTCTTTACCATCTTATCGTGACCCTACTGTAGGTAACCAAGGGCCCGAGCTGGTGCCTCAGGAAGTAGGTGCTCATTTCTGAAGGGTCTCCTGGCTGTCACTGACATCCTGTGCTTAGCTTCCTTCTCTTGTCCTCTGGTTTTCAGTTATCTGTCCTCTGGCTTTCTCTCCCTCAGTTTCTGAGGGGCTCTGCCGCTATCTGCCTTATGATAAGGTCTTCATCTCCTAGGCCCAGGGTCTTAAGACCTGTATAAACTGTATAAACCTGTATAAACCGAGTACTGAAATAAAAATAGGACTTTAGTAACTGAGGTTTTCAAACAGAACTATGTTGTGGAACAGAGCATGGGATGGGAATGATAATCTTGATAATACTGCCCAGTTACATGAATAGGTCTCTTACTATCCCATGGAGTTTCTATCCTGATAATATGTTCTTTCTACTGGTTTTAGCAGTGATGTTCTTTCCTTTTACTAAATGCAGTACCATGCTAATAAAGGGACTGCTCCACATCTAGTTTAGAGGCAGGAACTATCATTAAAGCACAGGTTCTGGTGTCCAAACCTTATGCTTTATGTGATATTTTGTGGGCATTAAACACTCAAGTGTATTCCAAGGGAGGAAAATGACCAGCTAGCAAGGCTTGAATGAAAACCTAAGGTTCTTTGACCCAGATAATTATGTCCTTGGGAATTAATGTGCAAGGAACATCATGATTTTCTACTGCCCATGAACCAGCCTAAAGTTTAAGCAAGGGCATGATTAGCAAAATACCAGCTCTAATTTTAGAAGGGATAAAATGGAGAACAGGCAGAGATGTGAAGTTTAATCAAAGTGCTATCATTTGGAGATGTTAATGAGCCAGTTATCAGGCCCCTGGCAGGTCTGGCACATTTGACCTCGTTATCTGAGGAGGCACACGATGTTGGATCCAGGCTTCTGGTCACCAGACAGGTGATCCAGAGCCATGGCTGCTGAAAGCCTTTTGGAAACAGAATTCCAGGATCCAAGCAGAGCCAAGAAGCCCTTCCACACACTCTAAATAGCATGTGATAATGACGTCTATCAAGCCAGAACAGCATCTGCTTCTTCTCTGACCATTATGTTTGGGTGCTCAGAGGCTGTAACAAATGATTCATTATACATCAGACATAATATTTGTCCTGCTTTTACTTTTAAAAATATATTTTGTTGAGTTGAGAATTTCATACATGGGTTTTTATCATTTCCACCCCTCCAACTCCTCTCATGCCCCCCCTCAGATCTATGAATGTGTGTGTGTGTGTGTGTGTGTGTGTGTGTGTGTGTGTGTGTGTGTGTGTGTGGTGTGTGTGAAAACATTACCAAGTCCATTTAGTGTTGTCCATATGTAAATGTACTTAGGGCTGACCGCTTGGCATTGGAGAATCTATCAGTGCTCATCCTGGAGAAAACAAGGCCCTCTTCAGAGTCGTTGCTTTCCTGATTGCCTGTAGGTCTTCATCTAGGGGTAGGGCATCAATCAGTTTCTAGGTGGTTCCACTCTGTCTGGCCCTTGGGAAACTCAGCTTTTTGCTCAGAATGGCTTCTGGAGGGTGGGAGGTATTTCGTGGATACTGAGAGCCAGTGGAGAGCTGAGACACCGAACAGAAGTGGAGGTAAAGGTTCTCAGTGTGGTGCTCCCTCTTGTGGCTGTCCGCTTGGCTTTGCCATGCCCTTAACATCAAAGTCCACACTTTCTGGAGTTTACCTGCCACTTAGTAGAAAGGTATATAGATTTCTAAGAATTCTTGAGGACACCCATATATCGAAGTTGATTTTAGAAAGATTCCACATTATTTTTGAACTAAGCATTGTTAATTAGAGTGGCCTGTGACATTAAGAGCTCCTCCTTTTAAACTGTGATACATTTATTTCCACTCTGTCTTCTCTTTGGACAACAGCTTCAACCTCTCTGAGATTCTTTTTTTTTTTTAATTTAAATTAAAAACAATCGTATTTTACATACCAATCTCAATTCTCTCTCCCTCTCATCCTCCCATGACCCCCACAAAGACCCCCACCCCACCCCCCATCCACTCCCCAGAGAGGGTGAATCATCAAAGTCTGTCACATCATTTGGGGCAGGGCCTAGGCCCTCTTCCTTGTATCTAGGCTGAGAGAATATCTATTCATAGGACCCATAGACTGCCCAGACCTCCCAACTGACACCCACATTCAGGGAGTCTGGTTCAGTCCTATGATGGTTCCCCCGCTGTCAGACTGGTGTTCCTGGGCTCCCACTTGCTCAGGTCAGCTGTTTCTGAAGGTTTCCCAAGCACCGTCTTGACCCCTTTGCTCATCACTCCTCCCTCTCTTTAACTGGATGCCCAGAGTTCAGCTCAGTGTTTAGCTGTGGGTCTTTGCTTCTGCTTCCATCAGCAACAGTATGAAGGCTCTAGGATGGCATTTAAGGTAGTCATCAATCTTATTAAAGGGGAAGGGCATTTAAGGTAGCCTCTCCACTATTACTTAGATTCTTAGTTGGGGTCATCCTCGTGGATACCTGGACATTTCCCTAGTGCCAGATTTCTTTTTAAACTTATAATGGCTCCCTATATTGTGGTATCTCTCTTCTTGCTCTTCTTCTCTATTCTTCCCTCAACTCAAACCTCCTGATCCCTTATGTTCTCTGTGAAAAGGCCAAACCTAAGAATAATAGATATAGAAGGCGAAGAAACTCAAAGGTGTAGAAAACATTCGATCAAACCATAGAAGAAAACTTTCCCATCCTAAAGAAGGACATGCCTATGAAAGTACAAGAACCTTACAGAACACCAAATAGTCTGGACCACAGACACACAGACACACACACACACACACACACACACACACACACACACACACACACACACACACACACACACGAGTCACCTCTCTGGAATTCTTAAATAGCCCCCAGTCATTATTTATCTGCTCAGGATAATTGGCTTTTAGCTTTCTGCTCTCCTGTGTTTTAGGGACATGAACACTCGGATCCTCTCTCCTCTTGCAGGGGCAAGGGAGCAAGGGCTTGCCATGGAGAAGGCAGGGCGACTGCCCCTGGGAGGAAGACTGTCACATGCTCCACACATTGAGTGTCGGCCAGTGCAGTGGCTGCTACAGGTGCAGAAGCTGGTCTGCCGGGGGTTTTATAGAAGAGGGCTCCAGTGACTGCTGCCAGGACTGCCATTGGCACCAGAACCTGGAACACCAAAGTTTTAGCGTTAAGCATGATCTCTGAACAGCTACCCGGATGCTGGCCCTGTGGGATCGCAGCACGTGCTGCCAGGCAAAGTTTGACTCAGCCGCCCCTGTGCCCAGCGTCTCCACGAGAAAACCCCACGCGCAAAGAGCTGGGAATCCACAAGAGAAGACGACTGGTAAGAATCAACACGGAGTAGAGTCTGGGCCAAGTGCAGGAAGACCATAGTGCAGCTGTCCCCCACTATGGGGACAGGTTCCGATGTCTTACCTAGGTCAGTGCAGCATCCTAGTCCCGGCCCCTCCTGTGTGACCCCTACGGTGCCACACATTCTCCCTTCCTTTCCCTATTTTACTGCGCCATTTCCTCCCACACGACATTCCCTAAAGCCCCAGGCCTGGTCCAGTGTATGGTATTTCAGTGCATAACTTTGCTCCCCTCTTTTTAGTGTGTCATTAACCAAAATTTGGAAATTTCCTCCCCATACTTTTCTTTGCCGCTCTTATTCCACCCCTACTGATGCCCTTCGCCACCTCCCATCTGGCAACCTCATACTAACCATGAGTCAGTCCTGCCATCATTATTTACTTCCTTCTGCTCCTTTTCCTTTTCATCCACACCCACAATATCTACCATATTAGGCACACAATATTATTGGGGCCCCTTGCTCTCTAAAGGAATTGGTACTTAAGTGTTTATCTTTCAGGCACCGTTACTCTATCGTGAGTAGGTTAACTACTGGATAGAGACCATAATGGCTGTGCTTTGTAATCAACTTGACCACATCTGGAATAACCAAAACCCAAGTGGCTGGGATTTCTCTTCATTAAATCATTTGAAGTGACTCTTCCAACCTTTAATCTGGATTTTTTTGAGGTTGGAAAATTCACCTTTAATCTGGGCCACGTCTGCTGACAGCCTATATAAAAGACACGGGAAAAGGAAACATTGGCTGGCTGCCTGCTTGCCCTCACTCTGAATGTCAAGTCCATTATTTCACTGGCATTAGAGCCCGCTTCTTTGGGATTTCAGCATTTACTGAAGACCACCTGGGACATCCAGCCTCATGGACTGAACAACTACTGGATTCTTGGAATTTCTGTTGGTAGACAGCCATTGTTGGACTAGCTGGACTGCAGCCTGTAAAATCCGACATATGTATATGTATCAATTCTATTACTATAGAGAGACTCCACGAATACAGTGACTGTTGCTGAAGACTTTACTGAGCCAATGGGAGTAGACTGGAGATAGAATCTGGTGACTGGCATACTAATCTAACAGAAGAAAGCACAAGCACAACTTCACTACAACCCAGGCTCTCTGAATACTGTGAACACTTATACTGAAGACAGGATTCCCAAATAAAAAGAACAACACCAAAAATCTTAACCCACAATTTAACCCTAAATGGACAGACCTTAGTACAAAACCACAAGTAACATGAAAAACCTAGACCATGTGTCTCCTCCAAAAAATACCAATCCCGTAGTTATGACCCTCATGAAAATGACTTGGATGAAATTCCAGACACAGAATTTAAAAAACTGTCTATATATGTATATATACACACACACATATATATGTATGTTTAAAATCTTCAAAGAGAACATAAACACTTAAGAGAACACAGGCAAACAGCTCGGGGAATGAGGGCTGTCAATTCAGAGCATGAATATAGAATTCAATGAAGAAATAGGAATGCTGAAGGAATCTTAGCGGAAATAAGGTGGAAGCAAGAAACGCAATCGGTCAAGTGAAAAGTTCAGTGGAAAGTCTCATCAGTGGAATGGGCCGGGAGGAAGACGGCAAATGCCTGCTTCTTTTGTGTATGTGGACCGCCCTCTGTGGAAACCCTACTCTCATCATCTGTTCTTTCTGTTAGAAGCCCAGGCGAGTTCTGCTTTTAAGGAGTTCTGGCAAATGGGGCATTAGGCCCTTGCCATTCCTTCCTTGGTACCTCATTAGGAGTCTAGTTAGAGTCAGCTCTTTTCCAAGTCCAAATGAAGCTGAACCCACATTTAAATAAGGCATGGGGGACCCACAGACACATTACTCTCAAAGCAGCTTTGTTTGGGGCTATCTTAATGTTTTAAGTCTAGATTGTGAAATGCTCCCAAAGATTTCCCATCTTATTGTATATTCACTTGTCAAATACATTTGGTGGTACATAAGTCCAACTTTTATGGTTAGCATTCAGTAACAAATGAGCAGGCACATAACTATTGTAGCCTGACAAGTGTTACACAGCAAAGACATAAGGTGGTAAGATCTAGGACAGTGATTCTAAACTTCAGGCATTTTGGAATGACCTGACAGACGGGCTTGAGAACTGTTAAAATGCCAAGACTGCATGCCAGTCAAACTAAATCAGGATTCTGAGAATGAGACCTAGCACCAGTACTCTTTAATAACACCCTACCGCCATCCCCTCCAACCACTCCCCCAAGACTCCATCCCCCCCCCCGCAAGACTCCATCCCCAACCCCAGATGATGCCAGTGGTACTTGATTGCACGGGTGGGTCGAAGAGAACAGATCAGGAAGGTAGAGCCTTAGCCAACAAGTTACAGGTGAGTGCATAGGAAAGATTACTGCAAGCTGAAGAGGAGGCGCTGTAGGTAGAAACACCTGCCAAGGTCCAGCTTCACCGCGCCACCATCTCTGGTTAGCACCACCCAGAGACCAGACCTTTAACACAGGGGTCTTTGGGGGACATTCAAGCTCTTAATTGCAGCAATTATTTTTAAGGTTGCATTAAATAGTGTGCCAACAAGCCTCTTACAATTGCATCCTGGCCTCTGCCTGGGATGCTGTTGTCTGCGTCCTATGCCTGCTTCGCAATGGGGTTTGATGTCTTTTCGTTTGTCTTTTTTTGTGGTGGGTAAGATCAAGCCTGAGGGCTGGGTCAGCAAAGTGGAGGTTGCTCCACCACTGGGTGACAACCCCAGCCTGGGCTTCATTTTTTTTTGTTTCTGGTAGTTTCTCTTGTTAATGAGCAACAGTTCAAAGTTCAGATTTTGTAATCTCTGTTGTTTGAATCTGTACAGGTAAATACCAAGCTGAATGTTCCTTATGCTTTTAACATGTAAACGATCTGCGTGTCATTAGGACTTTTCCCGCTGTGAGAAATCACTAGCCAATCTGGGTCATCAACAGACACTCACCCTTCTGCCACTACAATACCTCTTAGATAGACTGCTCATGAATCCCATAGGGATGGGCTTTCTTTCCCCCAGCAAGTGGTTGTCATAGATACCTGATATCTGCTTTCTCTTTTGCACAGATAGAACACTATTGCTGAATATATTTTAAAAAGTAGCTCCTCAGAAAAGACAATTAGCAAAATAACTGGGCATGGATTTTACTTCAAGATTCAACTCAAGTTGTGCATTTCTTTCAGTAAAGTTACTGCAAACTTATGCATTTGTCAGAGGTATTTGGTTCTTATTTAATGGCAAATGTTTGTTGGTAATCATATCCTTTGTTCTAGAAAGTTAGGAGTCTTTGTTTCAGTGGGGTTGGCCTTTCTCGAATGCTGTTTCCCCTTGACCATGCTATTTATCTCATGGTTTATATGTGGTGAGCCTGTCAATGAGCTATTGCGTGGCATAAGTATTTTTCTTTGTGCAGTTACATTTCAATTTTGTTTAGTGGTATTTTCTTTCTTCCTTTCTTTCTCTCTTTCTTCCTTTCTTTCTTTCTTTCTTCCTTTCTTTCTCTCTCTCTCTCTCTCTCTCTCTCTCTCTCTCTTCCTTCCTTCCTTCCTTTCTCTCTCTCTCTCTCTCTCTCTCTCTCTCTCTCTCTCTCTCTCTCTTTCTTTCTTTCTTTCTTTCTTTCTTTTTTGAGACAGGGCTCACTGTGTTTGTTGTCCAGGCTGTCCTCATGCTTTCTTATACAGCCCAGACCATTGTTGAAGAAATCCTCCTGCCTCAGAGCTTCCCTAGTGCTGGTGTTATATGAGTGATCACCACACCCAATTGTTTTTGGGGTTTCTTTCATGTTAAATTGTTTAAAAAATTGGCACTTCAAATTTTCAGTAAATTATATTGGTCTTTTCCCTTATAGTTTAGTTTTATTTGTAAAGGTCCTTACCTACCAGGGAAAAGTGGAGATACTCATCCTTCTTCCTGTTTTTTACTTTTGCTTTTAATTTTCAAACTTGAAGAATTGTTCTTACACTGAAAGGTTGTATAGTTCTTTTCACATATGTCACACACATACACACACACACACACACACACACACACACACACACACACACACACGCAGTTAAAGCATTGATCCTGTTGGGAGGCAGGTCTACAGGTGTACATACACAGTGTTTCATGTTTACTATTAGAAAAAAACTGTTTTTGCAATTACCCACCCTAATAAAATCTTTAATGATACAAACAGTTTTGTTGATTTTTCTCAGATCTAGTAGCTATCTACTCACATAATTTGTAAGCAATTGTGATGTCATGTCCTTATGTTAAATCATTTTATCACTTATGTCAGTTACTCTTTTTCTTTGTGTGGACCAAGGCCTATAGAACATGTTCAAATAGTCCTCTAGGCAAGGATGCTCATCTCTGTTTTTTAATTCCATGCCTCTGATGTTTTACAGGCGTATATAGTATTGGTCATTTTATTTATTTATTTATTTATTCATTTATTTATTTATTCATTCATTTATTCATTTGTTCTGTGATCTAAGGTAGTTTTTTTGTTGTTGTTGTGTTTTTGTTTTGTTTTGATATAATGCTGTTGGCCTGTTACCAGTGTTTCTTATTGGCTAGCTCTGTCTTAAATATTAACCAATTTCTATCAATCTCAGTGTTTCTATGTGGTCTTATCTTATTGGAGAGAGTGTCCGGACCTCTGTTCTCTTGGTCCTACATTTTGAATCCCCTACCTCTCCCTGACTCCTCCTTGTCTCCTAGTCCTGCCTATCTTGCTTTTGGCCAACAGGGATTTATTCATTAACCAATAAGAGAAACATATTTACAGAATGACATCTCCCATCATCTCCTCTTTCCTGTCTATATAAAAGAAGAGTTTTAACTTTAAAATAGTAAAATATATAACAAAACAGTTATAAAATAAGAACCACAGTTAACAATATTAGACCATTAACATTTAGCAAGATTAAAAGAACATATTACATCATCTATCTTTGTGTGTCTAAAGTCCTATATGTAACATATTTAATCCTAATTAAGGAAAAACTATAACCATAACTATCTGTCTTCAACTCCATCAAAGACCACAGCAGGATAATATATAGACTCTAGAAATGACAGAGGCATCTTGCTACCTGATCAGTCACCCAAAGTTCTTCTGTAATGTTCCATCTTCAGCCTATAGACCATAGTGTGTCTAGCAGACTCCTCAGCAGAGCAGGAAACTTTAAACTGTCCACCTGTATTGGCAGTTTGTCAGTCACTTTTATCTGTGTCCTGTATAAATTCTGGCAGACTCTTCCATGAAGCGGGAACCTTGTAGCAATGTCCATTTTGAATAATCAGTCACTTTTCTGTGGGTCCTGCATGTCTAGTTTATACAGCATAAAGTTAAAAAGTCAATCTGGACAAGAGCAGTATTTTGCCCACATGGCTAGTTTTGCCATATTGGAAGTAAACTCCATAACAAGTTTCTTTGATGTCCATCTTCCTTTCTGATGCAGGTGGTATTGCCTGGGGCAGTTATGTCTCACCGAAAAAAAAAAAAAAAACCCTAATCCATTTTAAATGCCATATTCTGTAGGTCTTTAAAAGGTTTGAAGAATGCCTATCCATCTCAAATACATCTCTATATATCTTGAAAACCTAACTAAACTCTAAGTTTTGACTATTATAGGTAAAACCTAACTAAAGTTTTGACTATTATAGCTAACTATCTAAAGTCTTTACTAAATTATGCATTACATTTCTAAATGAGCTATATAAACACAATACCTAAACAATAGAAGAAATATACATATCACAAAATTGTCCTTAAATTTGTATCAGTAAATGAAAATCCATTCCAAAACAAAGTATTTATATCTATACCATAATTCCCTTTTTACCTTTAAAAAGAGATTGGTTGTGATCATTAACTATTTATAAACAACCCCATTTAAATGAAAACAAACATTTATAGACAAATATTTAGGAATTTGAGCATCATTCTTTCCAAACTGCTTCCTGCTGGTAGGGGGCTCTGTCATGGGGATCCTAAGAAGACACAAAAATCTTGGCTGTAGTCCGCAAGGCTGCCTTGTCTCAGCTGTTTTGAATGTTGGATCACCTGGAACACTGTTTCAGGGGGTCTTTCTTGATCAAACCATGTTAGTCTGGAAGGAATCCACAGCTTTTTATTTTCCATGGAAATAAAATAGAAATTCTTTTCCTCAGTAACCTGTCATTAGACTTAAATTTTGAAGTCAAAGCATTTTTAAAATAAATAAATTGGATTAATTTAGCAGCATTGATAATCAAGTGTATTGTAGCAATTGTTGTTCCTTCCTTAGCAACTGAGCAATTTAAAGACAACACGATAACACACAGTATCCAGACTCTGTGTACTTTCCATCTTCATGTGGCTTTTTTATTACTTCATTTTTTTATTTCTATTTTCTCATTTTTTGAGACAGTGTTTCTCCGTGTACTTTGGCTGCCCTGGAATTCACTCCGTACACCAGGTTTACTTTGAAACCTGGTTTCAAAGAGGTCCACTTACCTCTGCCTCCTGAGTGCTGTATTAAAGGCATATGCTATCAATGCCCCAGCTATACTCTTTCTAGTATTTTTTTTTAACCAGCTGGTCATAGACATCATTGAATTGTTAGCAGTGCTTCTTAAAAGCTGTGTGGTTTTTTGCTAATTGTGATGAGTCAGGAAACCTCTCTTAAAGGAGCCACGCAAATCTCTGCTTATCTCTAGCAAAACAGAGCCCAACTGAGGAAAATATTGCTACCGAGAAGCCTTGCTTGTCTCTGTTCTTTTGTTTCTAAAGCCCCCTTTTAAGCTTTTGTCAAGTTTTAAGTGAAAGTTCTCAGGTCCATGTTGTGGCGCCATTTTGTTACAAATGGTTTTTCCACCCATCTGCCTGGCCCCACAGCCGCACCAACCCCAAATAACACAGAGACACTACTGTATTAGATAAAATTCTGTTGGCATATTACTAGCATTTCTTATTGGCTAGCTCTGTCTTATATATTAACCTATTTCTATCAATCTACATGTTTCCTCATGGTCTTATCTTACCGGAGAGAGGGTCTGTCCCTCTATTCTCTCTGTCCTACATTTTGAAACTCTCTAAGGTAGTAATTTTATGTCTTGTTATCTATGTTCTTTTAAGAAAACAGAAATGGGTATGGGTACTTAACTACTCAATTTAGAATGCCCAAGAGAAATTAAAACTACATTTTCTCATATTTCACTTACTTATAGACTGTATTAGATTTCTTAAGCATTAATATTTTAATATGTAAAAACAATTATATTTTAAATACAATTTTAATATGTAAAAACAATTATATTTTAAATACAATCAAGCTTATTTTTTCTGTGATTTATCCTTATAAATGACACAAATGAACTTATAGTATATTATTTTTCATACTCAAAATCTAGATCAATCCCAGGATATAGTAGTTCAGTATGCACAGATTAGTGTGCTAGTTTTACTCTATAACATATAACCATCGTTTTATATGTATCAGATGTGGTATGGTAATTTATGATGCTGTGATAGTTTGAAAAGAGTTCATTGGGAATTAATGGTGGCATGGAGGCTTTGGAGAGGTAATCCTTCGGGGCCGTTTTGCTCATTTTTTGTCTTTGGTCAGTTCAGCTTTTCTACGTCTAGATACAACGTTGGTGACCTATACATCTCATGAAATGTCGTAGTTCACCAAGACCCAGAAAGGGTTGGCATGAGAGTCTGCCCAGTGCATGCTTAGAACTGCAAAGTCACACCGTTACACTGCTGCTGGTGGCACTGCCATGGTTTCCATTTTGTATACATCTTCCTTTCATGAAAGAAAGAAAAGCATCACTTATTTATATGACTCTGCTTTGTTACTAAATATTCAGTCATCTTTAGTTATCAACTAATTGATAATGTTTAGGATTCCACTGTTTCAAATCAATGCTTATCTTTGTCTTTATCTTTCACTCTAGCAGAATTATATCCTACCATTGGTCATAGCTACAGACATTTCTCAGGATATTTTGGCACATGAAAGTCCTGGAATAGATATCTAGATAAGAGATATCCTGGTACATCCAGAGTACCAGGCCAGCCTTTGTCCCCTTCACCAGGCCTTGGCTTACAGGTGAGTTTGGGTCTAATCCCCCTGGGGCGGCAGATTCTCCCCTACACCCTCCCCAGGAAATCCCTGGGTGGGTCCCGGATCTCACTGCCCCTGGTCCTGTCCACACTGAGAGTGCTCTTGGAGCTCCAATATACCCCCACCCACCCCCACCAATATGCCCTCCCCCTATGCTCTTCCCTACTCTGCCCGCTGACCCACCACTCTGGTTGAGCACTGAGCCAGAGGGTGGAGCCAACAATCTAGCCACCTTCAGGGGAATTCCTGGAGCCCATCTGAGCACAATAGACCAGCCTATCCACATAGGACCACCCGTAATTTTCAACTACCTGGTCTCTGACCCCCACCACTGGTCTTCTACTGGAGTTCTGGGCCCCTCCCAGAGATCCGCCTATCTCTGTGGGTCCACCCTGAGTTCCTGTGGGCTGGATCCTTGACCCCCATCGCAGGACATCCGCTAAAGAGGCCCTACTCAGTTGGAGAGTGCCAGCTAGACCCGCCTATCCCCAAGGAAACATGCTGCGGGCTAGCCTCTGCCAAAGAGGCCTCAGCTCTCCTCTGCTGGAGCCTGCTCTTTGACCCACATCGTTGGGCCCCTGCCTATGGAGAGACCTCCTAGAGAGCTTGGACCACCCAGAATTACAGACGCTGAACCTCTGACCCACCTAAATCCATAGAGAGAGGGAGAAACCCCACCAACACCTACTGGAAGAAGCTATGGGAAGATAGCATTACAAGAAAACACCTAACATCAGAAAGACAAGCATAACACCACCAGAATCTAGGAAAGCTACACCAACTAGACCAGAACACAACAAAGCAAATGAATCAGAAGAGAACGACCTAAAAATTATCGTCATAAAAATGATAGAGACCCTCAAAGAAGATGTGAGAAAATCCCTTTAGAAATGGAAGATCAAACAAACAAAACATTGGAAGAAATGAATAAAATTCTTAAAGAATGTACTGAAAGCTAAGAAAAAATAATTAAACAGATTCAAGACTTGAAAACGGAAATGGAGACAATAAAGAATACATAAACCGAATGAATGTTGGAAATAGAAAAACTGGGCAAGAGATCAGGAACTGCAGACACAATCATAACCAACAGAATTCAAGAGATGGAAGAGAGAATCTCAGGTGTTGAAGATAAACTAGAGGAAATAGATTCATCAACCAAAGAAAATCATAAATCCAACAAATCCTTAACACAAAACATCCAAGAAATATGGGACACTGTACAAAGGCCAAACCTAAGAATAATAGGCATAGAGGAAGGTGAGGAAGCCCAGCTTAAAAGGGCCGAAAACATATTCAACAAAATCATCGAGGAAAACTTTCCCAATCTGAAGAAGGTCATGACCATGAAAATACAAGAAGCATACCAAACACCAAATGGACTGGACCAAAGAAAAAAGACCCCTTGACATATAATAATCAAACCATCTAACATACAGAATAAAGAAAGAATATTAAGAGCTGCGAAGGAAAAAGGACAGTTAACATATAAAGGCAGACCTATCAAAATTATGCCTGACTTCTCCATGGAAACCCTCAAGGCCAGAAGGTCCTGGATAGATGTTCTACAAGTACTAAGAGTCCACAGATGCCAGCCCAGGCTACTCTACCCAGCAAAACTCTCAATCACTATAGATGGAGAAAACAAGATATTTAATGACAAAGCCAGATTTTCATGATATGTATATACAAATCCAGCTCTACAGAAAGTTTGGAAGGAAAACTCCAACCCAAGGAAGTTAACTACACTCACAAAGACATAGGCAACAGATAATCCCACTTCACCAGAAACCAAGGGTAAAGAAGGACAAATAAATTCATCATACCACTGCTAAAAGCAAATCTAAAACAAACAAACAAACGTTAACAATCAATGGTCCTTATTCTCCCTCAATATTAATGGTCTAAACTCGCCTATAAAAAGAAACAGGCTAACAGAATGAATACGAAGACAGAATTCATCCTTCTGCTGCATACAAGAAACACACCTAAGCTTCAAAGATAGACATTACCTTAGGGTAAAGGGCTGGGAAAAGATCTTTCCATCAAATGGACTCAAGAAGCAAGCAGGTGTGGCTATCCTAATATCTAACAAGTTAGACTTCAAACCAAAATTAATCAAAAGAGATGAAGATGGTCATTTCATATTCATCGCAGGAGAAATCCATCAACAAAAAATCTCGATTCTGAACACCTATCCCCCAAATACAAAGGCACCCACATTTGTAAAAGAAACGCTACTAAAACTCAGAGCTCACACAAAACCTCACACACTTATAGTGGGAGACTTCAACACACCACTCTCACCACTAGACTAGACAGGACTGCCAATTAGAAACTCAACAAAGAAACAAAAGAACTAACAGAAGTTATGTCTCAACTGGGTTTAACAGACATCTATAGAACATTATATCCAAACACAAAAAAATATAACTTCTTCTCTGCTCCACATGGAACCTTCTCTAAAATCGACCACATACTAGGTGGCATAACAAACCCCAACAGATACAGAAGAATTGGAATAGTCCCCTGTATCTTATCAGACCACCAGGCTTTAAAATTGGAATTCAACAACAACACAAATCGCAGAAACCCTGCAAACTCATAGAAACTGAACAATGTGCAATTGCACCACACCTGGGTCAAAGAAGAAATAAAGAAAGAAATTAAGGACTTCCTAAAATTCAACGAGAATGAGGACACGACATATTCGAACTTATGGGACACTTTGAAAACAGTGTTATGAGGGAAGTTCATTGCACTGAGTGCCCATATGAATAAAACAGAGGATAGTCACATTAGAGAATTAACAGCACAATTGAAAGCCTTGGAACAAAAAGAGGGAAACTCACCCCGGAGAAGGAGACACCAGGAAATAACTAATTTGAGGGCTGAAATCAATAAAATAGAAACCAGGAAAGCAATACAAAAAAATCAATGCAACAAAGAGTTGGTATTTTGAGAAAATCAACAAGATAGACAACCCTTTACCCAAACTAACGAAAAAGCAGAGAGAGATCATGCAAATTAACAAAATCAGAAATGAAAAGAGAGACATAACAATGGACACAGAGGAAATCCAGACAACTTTCAGGTCATACTTTGAAAACCTGTACTCTACAAAATTTGAAAATTCAAAGGAAATGGACAAATTTTTGGATAACTATCACTTACCAAAATTAAACCAAGAACAGACAAACAACTTAAATAGACCTATAACCCCCAATGAAATTGAAAGCCTTCCAACCAAAAAAAGCACAGGGCCAGATGGCTTCAGTGCAGAATTCTACCAGAAATTCAAGAAAGAGCTAATTCCAATACTACTCAAATTGTTCCACACAATAGAGACAGAAGGCACATTACCAAACTCTTTCTACGAGGCCACAATCACCTTGGTACCCAAGCCTCACAAAGATACAACCAAGAAAGCTACAGACCAATATCTCTGAAGAACATTGATGCAAAAATACTAAATAAAATACTGGCAAACCAAATCCAAGAATACATCAGAGAAATCATCCACCATGACCAAATAGGCTTTATCCCTGGGTTGCAAAGATGGTTTAACACACGAAAATCTATCAACGTGATCCACCATATAAACAAACCTAAAAAGAAAAACCATATGATCATCTCCCTAGATGCTGAAAAAGCCTTCGACAAAATTCAACAACCTTTCATGATAAAGGTCTTGGAGAGATCAGGGATAACAGGAACATACCTAAACATAATAAAAGCAATATACAGTAAACCAACAGCCAACATCAAACTGAATGGAGAGAAGCTTAAGGCAATTCCTCTAAAATCAGGAACAAGACAAGGCTGTCCTCTCTCTCTCCATATCTCTTCAATGTTGTACTTGAAGTTCTAGCTAAAGGTATAAGACAACAAAAGGAGATCAAGGGGATCCAAATTGGAAAGGAAGAAGTCAAACTGTCTCTATTTGCAGATGATATGATAGTTTACATAAGCGACCCAATAAACTCTACCAGGGAACTCCTACAGCTGATAAACACCTTCAGCAAACTAGCAGGATACGAGATAAACTAAAAAAAAAAATCAGTAGCCCTACTTTATTCAGATGACAAAGAGGCTGAGAAAGAAATCAGAGAAAGATCACCCTTTACAATAGCCACAAACAACATAAAATATCTCGGGGTAACACTTACCAAACATGGGAAAGACCTGTACAATAAGAACTTTGTGTCTTTAAAGAAAGAAATGAAAGAAGATAACAGAAAATGGAAAGATCTCCCATGCTCTTGGATTGGAAGGATAAATATAGTAAAAACTGCAATCTTGCCAAAAGCAATCTACAGATTCAGTGCAATCCCCATTAAAATCCCAGCACAATTCTTCACTGACCTTGAGAGGATAATAGTCAACTTTGTATGGAAAAACAAAAGACCAGGATAGCCAAAACAACCCTGTACAATAAAGGAACTTCAGGAGGAATCACCATCCCTGACTTTAAACTCTACTACGGAGCTATAGCTCAGAAAACAGCCTGGTATTGGCACAACAATAGACCGGTAGACCAATGGAATCAAATAAAAAATGCCGATATTAATCCACACACCTAAGAACACCTGATTTTCAACAAAACAGCTAAAAAAATACAATGGGGGAGGAAAGCATCTTTAACAAATGGTGCTGGCACAATTGGATGATGGTGTGTAGAAGACTGCAGATAGACCCTTGTCTATCTCCATGCACAAAACTCAAGTCCAAATGGATCAAAGACCTCAACATAAATCCAGCCACACTGAACCTCTTAGAAGAGAAAGTAGGAGGTACCCTTGAACAAATTGGTATGGGAGACCACTTCCTGAACATAACTCCAGCAGCACAGACACTGAGATCAACAATTAATAAGTGGGACTTCCTCAAACTTAGAAGCTTCTGTAAGGCAAAGGACACAGTTGTCAAGACCAAACAGCAGCCCACAGACTTCGAAATTTTTTTTACCAATCCTACATCTGACAAAGGGCTGACCTCCAAAATATACAAAGAACTCAAGAAACTAGTCAACAAAACACCAAATAGCCCTATTAAAAAATGGGGTACAGAATTGAAGAAAGAATTCTCAATAGAGGAAATCAAAGAGGCTGAAAGACACTTAAGAAAATGATCAACATCCTTAGCTATCAGGGAAATGCAAATGAAAACAACTTTGAGATACCATCTTACTCCTGCCAGAATGGCTAAAATTAGAAACACCAATGACAACTTCTGCTGGAGAGGATGTGGAGAAAGGGGACCACTCCTTCACTGCTGGTGGGAGTGCAAACTTGTACAGCCATTATGGAGGTCAGTATAGTGGTTCCTCAAGAAAATGGGAATTAGCTTACCACAGGACCCAGCAATTCCACTCTTAGGTATATACCCAAATGACCCACATCCATGCAACAAAGACATGTGCTCAACTATGTTCATAGCAGCATTATTTGTAATATCAAGAACCTGGAAGCAACCTAGATGCCCCTCAACTGAAGAATGGATAAAGAAGATGTGGCACATCTACACAATGGAATACTACTCTGCAGAAAAATAATAACAAAATCTTGAAATTCACAGGCAAGTGGATGGAACTTGAAGAAACCATCCTGAATGAGGTAACCCAGTCACAAAAAGAGGAACAGGGTATGTACTTGCTCATATATGGATTTTAGATGTAGAGCAATGGATCACCAGCCTATAATACACACCACCAGGCGAGCTTGGATACAAGGTGTATTCTAAGAGATTTATATATGGTCCCTCACAAAAGGGGGAAGGGACAAGTCCCCCAGAGCACATGGGAAATGGGGAGGGCAGTGAATGGAGACAGAACTAGGAGAAAGAGAAGGGGAGGAGAGGAAAACATGTGTGACTAGATAGATTGAGTCAGGGTGAGGGGGGGGGAACTAAAAGAGTGAGCCATTGTTGGTTTGAAGAGAAAACTAAAGAAAGGTCTAGAGAACTACAAGCCTGACTCCAACTAACAATTTGAGCAACCATCGAAAGGCTACCATAAATGCCCTTCCCTGACTGTGAGATCATCAACCATATTATGCACCATCATGGAGTCCTCATCTAGTACCTGTTGGAAACAGAAGCAAGCACCCATAACCAAACACTGAGTCGAACTAGAATCCAGATGCAGAGCGAGAGGACAAGACCAGGTTGCAGAAACTCACAAAGACAGCTGACCTGAACAAGGAGGAGCTAATGCCCCCCCCAGACTGATAACTAGGAACCCAGCATGGGACTTAGACCCCCTGAATATGGGTCTCATCTAGAAGGACTGAGCAGTCTGGGGGACCTCAGACAGTAAAAACAGCATCTATTCCTGGTGCACAAAAGGACCTTTCAGACACATCACCCATGGAGGGACACTTTTTAACTTAGAGACAGGAGAGAAGTCCTAGTCGCTACTTCAAATGACTTGACAGATTTACCTGACCCAACCTGGGTAGCATAGCCCTACAAGTGGAATGGGGTGGGTGGATGGGAGGGGAGGGTGTCCAGGGTGCATGTCACAGGGGAAAGTGGGTAAGAGGGAGGGAGGGTTGGAGGGAGGAAGGGAGAGGAAACTGGGATCCACATGTAAAATTTTTAAATTATGTTATTAATTAAAAAAAGGAAAAAAAATGCTGCTGGATTAATGGATATATACTATAATATATATATATATATATATATATATATATATAAAATGCTTTGACTTCAAAATTTAAGCCTAAGGACAAGTTATTGGAGAAAAGGATTTCTAATTTTGTTTTTACAGAAAATGAAAAGCTGTGGATTCCTTCTAGACTAATGTGGTTTGATCGAGCAATGTTCGCACCTACTCCTGCCTGCAAGGAAGACTCGACTCCGGGAAGATCTTCTTCATGCAGTTTTAATCAGGATCCTTGAACATGTTTCTTCTGACCTGCGAGAGCCCGGGGGACCCCTGCACAGGCTTAAATCCCCTTGCGCAAACCAACCCCAGTGAGCTACGTGGACCCTGTAGATGGGCTACTCTAACGTGGAAGCAGACAGGCTGAACAGACTTAACCAAATAAGGGCTTGTTTATGCCAGAGAGCGCTCACCCTTGGGTAGGTGGAAGGCGGAAGCCAGTGCCATCTTTAAGGTGTGGCACTTCGCGGCTGTCTACAGAGCAAGACCCCCTGAAGCAACGTCAATGGGAATAAGCAGCCTTGCAGACCACTACAGCCGGGATTTCTGCGTCTTCTCAGGATTTCCCCATGATAGCGCCCCCTATCAGCAGGAAGCAGCTTGGAAAGAACGACGCCCAAATTCCCAAATATTGTTTATAAATATTTGTTTTCATTTAAAAAAAGGCATGTATAATTATGTCCAGCATAAAATAAATAAATGTTTTTTTAAAAAAAGAGAGATATTCTGGTAAATCTTCCTTTTGGAACATTCTAAATGTGAGTTGATTCAAGGAGACTTGACTTCTGTGTTACCAAGGTAATGACATGATTTTTCACTCATTGATGAATAATTTTCATAAAGAGAAATACATAATTTTCCAGTCTTCTTTATTGTATCCCCAGAGATTTTACATTTTCTTTTGTATAAGTTTTATGTACACAGTATTAATTTATTTATTATGTTTGTTGTTCTCATCACCTTTGCTGTTATATGAATAAAACTTTCCCCCATAACATCTCTTGGTTTTCTTGTCAAATCATTAATTTATTAATCCTTTGCCTGGTCATGTTATTCAGTTCTCTTACTCTTAACAAAATTATTCTTTTCTTGAGTTTGTGGGATGGAATATGATGATGGTTCTTCCTTTCTACAATTTGAAATTTTCATCTAGAATTTAAAAACTTTTTGAAACACAATTTCAGTATGTGGCCCTGGCTGGCTTAGAACTCACTCTGTAGATCAGGCAAGCCTGGAACACGTTTGTCTGCCTCTGCCTTCTAGGCACTGGGATAAAAGTGCATTATCACACTTGGCTATTTAATTTCTCTTCTCCACTACCATCTGTATTTTGCCTAGTTTCCCAAAAGCTCAACCCCCAAAACAAAGGAGTGTTAATGTACCTTTCTTATCCCTGACACTAATAAGAATTCTTCTAGTGTTGTCCTACTCAGCCTATAGATGGCTCGTGGGTTAATGCAGCTGTGTTTTTAATTCATGAGTATTTTTATGAGAGTCAGTTATAGTTAATTCCCAGCAGTTAAATCTATAAACCTGGTGGGCAGAAAAATATAGAATACTTTCCTCCTGGTTTATAGCCTGCTCTGATTTCAGAGTACAGTTTGAAAGGGGGTCATATAAGTAGAGGCATACTTCATGAAATATAAACCATTTGGCGCAGGGAGAAGGGTCCTCCTATATCTAGTATAGGGTCCCATGTGATGTCACCGAGATGAAATGTTACACTAGCTGATAAAGGCCTCTTCCGTTTTTAAGCTGCCCATTGAACAGTGCCATACAAGCCGTATCCACGCTGGCCTTCATATCTGCCTTGAACAGGTGCTTTTTACTGACAGACGCAATTATTTGAATTTACAGTTCATACTCCAGTCATCAGTCAATCCAAACCAGCCGATTCCCTGCTGTGCTCATCCCTGTAAACAGGTAGAGCAGAAAAAACCCTTCCTAGTGGCAACACCAGTCTTGTTTTAGTTGGCCAAGGTGTTTTGAATGGTCAGCTATTCTGTGTATAGAGGTCCTGTTTAGTTCCTACTTTTCTAATATAGGAGTTAGAATCTAGATACCAGCTTTTCTTGAATTAGGAACCTTCAATGCACCCATCCACCCAAGCCTTCTTTTCAACCAAGAATTGAATCCACAGCTGTGTAAAGAGAGAAAAGACCTTAAATTACACAGCCCATCAAAAGCACAATAGGGCTGCCAGAGGTACTCTTGTTACTGCCTAGCCCACTTCCCCGTGTAGTAAGTGAAAGAAACTTTTCCTTTTGTTAAATATGCACACACGTGTGCACACCTGCGCACAAACACACACACACGTGTGAAGTTACATTTTAGACCCTGAACAACAAACACTATCTGTATAGTACTCAGATAACTTTTTTTAAAAAAGAAAGAAGAGAAAAAAGAAGGGAAAACCAAAAAGAAAAAGAAAGAAAGACAGAAAAGCTGGCAAATTCTGTTGGAACACGGGCTACTGTACAGCTTTCTATGATGTCAAACATTAGATTTAGTTGGTTGTTTACAGTCATCAAACCTACCTTTTGTTTTGGCACCCAGGCAACACAGCCCACAACTTAGGGAGCTCTGTAGTCTCCTAATGTGCTTTTGTATCTCAGCCAGGATGAGATTTATAAATGGGGATAAACACAACTCATCTGCTTGTTCTTTTCTAATGTAACCCTGCCTGCCCCATGGGTCCCTGGAGCCTCCCGTCTGGAATGCGCTCTCTCTGGTCTTTGTCCAGCGCAGTGGATGGGGCTAAATATGTGGATTGTGATTATGATACAACACACAGTTTCCAAACTGCAACCCTCGAAGTATCTGTCTCCCTATGTCAACGAGTCTTCCTTCGTCTTCTTAAAGAAATACCCCAGAGGAATTTTCAACTCACTTGGTGACATTTTGATGTGACAGCAAAGAATAGATCAACCAGGACCAGAATTCCAAAGGGCCTCCCAACTGTTGGAAGATAAACGTCTTCTTTTGGTAGAATTGGTTACATAACATGTTAACTTTAAATAGTAATTATAACTAAGCCAAATAGTTCCTAGCCCCAGAATAGTGTGTGTATCACATAGATTGCACAGACCAGTTGGGAAAAAGATATGTGGCTAGATTTCTTCCTAATAAGGAAGTATTTGTTTTGTTTTGGCAAGGTAAGGAGTGGTTCATAAGCCAAATGGGGTGATATGGCCAAGCTAGCGGGTTAGTTGGGGGCAGAAGTCACTTACATGAAACCAGAGCCTGCCCTCTTTACCCCCGCCCGCCCTCCGGTCTCTGCACCATGGTAGTGGTGTCAGAAGGCTGTGGCATGGTCATCTGCAGGTCAGTGGACCTCTGGCACAAAGCTAAGACTGACTTCAGTTCTGTGGTCAGGTAAGGAAGCATTTGAAGGCTACAATTCAGGCTTCTCCTGACTTTAGAGACACATTTTTGTAAGACAAAAAAAAAAAAAAGAAAAAAGAAAAGAAAAAAAGAACCAAGATTTTTAAAATTTTAAATAACCACAAATGACAAGTTAAATTGTCTATGTCATTTGTGTTCTCAAATTTCTGCTTCCCATCCACTACCTCATAATTTTCTGAACATGAGTACCAGGGATGGTGAATACTTAAGACATAGCAGCTAATGTTTTCCTCTTTCTTTTTTCTTTCTTTCTTTCTCTCTTTCTTTCTTTCTTCCTTTCTCTCTTTCTTTCTTTCTTTCTTCCTTTCTTTCTTTCTTCCTTCCTTCCTTCCTTCCTTCCTTCCTTTCTGTCTGTCATTCTTTCTTTCTTATTTGGTTAAATGATATCTCTAGCCTTTTATTTCAGCCTCCAATTATAAATGATCAGAGTCTGTGAACTTTTGACAAGAAACAGAACAGTTTAAGAGCATCTGACTCCAAAGTCTAAAGGGCTACAATTCATATAAACTATCCTTTAAACTACCTAATGAAATCATAGCCTCACAGCTGCGGCTGTCAGCTAGCGTAGTGTAGCGCCTGTGCATCTGCCCAATGGGGACCATTTTACATTTTGTAAAGGTAAACGTCCTTGCTAAGCATTTGGGAGATGGTTGAGTTGTGCACCCTCCCTTCCCCTGTTGGTTCTCATTCCTCCTGGTCCCCTGCCACAAAGCCCAGCTCATGAAGAGACAGCCACTGCCCCTGAAGTCACCAGGGTCACTCTGTCTCCCTGACTGCAGGGTGTCACTGAATCAGCCCTTCATCATCCCAGCTTTAGACAGACTCGATTTCCGCTCACTTTTCCATTTTTCTCTGCCCTTTGAAGTCTGAAGCTTGCTATTTACCTTGAATCCCCGGATAAGAAGCACCTCTTGCCTCTGAGGCTGTTTCAGCATGTGCCCAAAGTGTAAACAATCCTCAGCACCTGTAAATCCTGCCTAGCAGGGATGTCTGTGTGGCTGCAAGTTCATCATGTTTATCACCACCTTGGCTCAGTTTTGTATTATGTATTTATCTCATGCTCCATTGAGCTGTGAGGCACTGGGAGACTGCAGCGTTCTTAGCCTTGAATCTATATAGTAGGTATTGAATAAATGCTTGAATGGTCACTAGAGAAGGGAATGCCACTTCTGTTGTTCATGAGATAGAGCATAGTGACCTCATTCCCTGGCACTAACTGACGGCAGTCCTACAAAGCCGTTAACTTGCTTGCTCATGCCTGGGAACGCAAAGCCGTCTTAATAGGTTCCTTCACATTTTCCTGGCTTTGGCCTCAGGGGATGACCCATTTTTAAGGCATTCTAGCTTTATCCAACTGTTAGTTAATCATGGCTGTCAACTTGATTTCGGCCTGGACTCAACCAACAGATATGCCTCTGAGTGGATCTGTCCAAGTATTTCCTGGCGAGATGAACTGAGAAGGAAGACCCTCCCCTGGAATGGGCATCTGGTGGCCCAAGTAAGGATTGAAAGGGGAAAGAAAAAACAACCTCTTGGTTTTAGTCTTTGTGCTTTTAACTATTGCTTTTGAGTGCATCTACCTTGCTGCTGCTGCTGCTGCTGCAGCCATCCTTTGCTGACACTAAAGTCAGCTGGATTGCAGCTCTCCAGGAACCCTCCATGCCTTCAGCACCAGCCTTGTGCACTCCTGAACAGTTACTGGGGTTTCCAGCTTCTCCAGAGTGCATAGACAATCATTGCACTACCTAGCATGTGTTGTATAAGTCGATTTAATAAATCCAATGGCTGTCCTAGAACTGGCTTGTGGAAGATTTCTATACAGTCAGAAATAAAATTAACCTTTGCACTCCAGTTGAGAGCTGAGGACTAGAGAGTTCACATGCCTATCAGCATGCACTCAGATGCTGTCTGGTGCAGTTGGGGAGTTCAATTCTAACTCTGTTTTGTCCTCCAGAACATTCTTCAATGTTGAACTGAGAGTAGATTTGGGGATATTTCATGATGGACTTAAACAAGGTTTATTAGAGGTGTCATGAAAGTATGGGTGTAATGATTTCACTAGACCCAAGATAAATGATAAGTGGTTTTTCTATTGGGGGACAACTTACACAGGACAATAAAGAACCATTGCAGCCTTGCTCTGCCCTTCTGATCGTATCAGCAACTGAGAGAGAGAGAGAGAGAGAGAGAGAGAGAGAGAGAGAGAGAGAGAGAGAGAGAGAGAGAGAGAGAGAGAGAGAGAGAGAGACCATGAGACCAGCCTCATGCTTTCCTCTTTCCCTTCAGTCCGCACCTGAAGCCACGCCCAAAGGGGTGTGGCCACTGTTACAGGTCACAGGCAAGATGCTACTACAGCGTCACTCTTCCTTGTCATTCATTTCTTCTAAAACTCCTTCTTGCTCCCACAAGCTTCCCCTGTGAATGAACCAGCCTGTATGTTTCAGATGTGAGTTAGGTTTAGTTTGTGTGTTGCCTGGTTTTAAGTCAGGAGAAAATGCCTCCACCAGATCCAGCTGTAGGGCATTTTCTTAATTAGTGATTGATGGGAGGGCTTAGTCATTTATGGGTGGTACCGTCCTTGGACTGGTGGTCCTGGGTTCTATAAGAGCAGGCTGAGACAGCCATGGTGAGCAAGACAGCAGACAGTACTTCCGTATGGCTTCCGCATCCGCCCCTGCCTCCAGGTTCTTGCCCTCGCTGCCTTTGATGATGAACTGTTGTATGGAACAACAGGAAATAAATCTTCTCCCCAAGCTGGGTTGGTCTTGGTGTTTCAATGTAACAATGGTAACGCTAACTAAAACACATTGGTACCAGGATAGTGGGGTATTGCCGTGAAAGCCCCTAACCATGAAGAGCAGTTCAGAGGGTGGAGATCTGGCTTGCGAGGTTTCAGAGGGAGCACAGACTCTCCTGGGACTTTTGTGTGAAGAATCTGTGCTGTCTGCTCAGCTGGACAATTGGCTGTGATTAACAAGAGACCAGAACCATTCAAGTAAGACCTTTGCTTTGCTGGGACAGTAGATGCTGGTCTGCTGGGACTGAAGAAATCGGCTGTGATTAAGAGGCGAGTGCCATGGAGGTGACGTCTTCTGAGATGTCACTTTCTCAGAGTCAGCACACAGAGGCTGGCTTCCAGAAGCATCCAAGCTTGTACCCCCTATTGGCAGCCAAGCTTGCTATTGTAGGAGTCATCCAGGTGGTGCTGGTTTTGAAGGTGTGAAGAGGGCGTGGGGAGACGAGGGCTGGCACTGCTGAGCAGGGTTAGACTCTCCTGAAGAGAGACCAGGAGAGCCTCTTGCTGAAAGCGCAACCCAGAGGCTGCAGAAGGGCCCAGCGCTTGGGAGATGTTAGTACCACGGGATGGCCACCAAGAACAGCAGGAGTAGCGGAGTGGAGCCAGCAGGAGCCTAGAAAATAAGACATGTGTGCTGCAGAGGGCAGAGCCGCAGAGGTGACCCAGGCCCCGTGGAGGAGCCCAGAAGATCACGAGTGCATCCCAGATACTGGACATGGATTCCTTTTTACTGGAGTTTGGTTTGCTTTGCTTGGGCTGTGACTGCATCCTGGTTCTTCCCTCTTAGAGTAAGAAGACATTTACTTTATTATTTTTTTTGTTTTGTTTTTTATTTTACAGGATCCCACAGTTGACTTTTTTGTTTTATTTTTTTAATTATTATTTTTTCTTATTTTATATATCGATCCCAGCTCCCTCTCCCACCCTCCCATCCCATCCCCTCTCCCACTCCACAGGGAGGGTGATGCCTTCCAGGAGGGATCAACAAAATTTGTCAAGTCATTTGGAGTAGGGACTAGGCCCTCCCTCCTGCCTCTAGGCTAAGGGAGTATCAAATTTTCAAAGAGACTGGATATTACAGAGACTGAACCTTTTTCTTTTTTGTTTGTTTGTTTGTTTTTTTTTTTGTTTTTTGATACAGTGTTTCTCTGTAGCTTTGGTAGCTGTCCTGGAACTAGCTCATGTAGACCAGGCTGGAATCAAGACTTGCCTAACTCACAGAGATCCACCTGCCTCTGCCTTCCGAGTGCTGGGATTAAAGGTGTGAACCACCACTGCCCGCAAGACTGAACTTTTAAGTGTTTGAATTTTTAAATGTTGTGGGACTTGTTAAGACTCTAAACTGTTTTATATTGTGGTGTCTTCATGAATGTGTGTCTTTATAAATATTGGGGTGAACAGTAAAGGAAATGCTGGAGTTTAACAGTGATGTGTTTGTATTAAAGCTGACAGGAGGTTAGTTGTGCTGACCTGCTTTATGGCACCTTAACATGATCTAGAATCATGGCTTCTCCATGATCTCTGCATCAGGTTCCGGACCAGGCTCCCGTCCTTTTTCGAGTTCCTATTCTGACTTCCTTCGATGATGAACAGGCATATGTAAGCTAAATAAACCTTTTCTTTTGCAAACTGTGTTGGCCATGGTGCTTCATCACTCACAGCAATAATAGTAACCTTAACTTGGACAGTTTGCAAAATATGTACTTAGTTTAATGCTGCCAAGTACCTTTCAGTCAGGATAAAGGCAGGAAACTAGAAACAAGTAAGGAGTCAAAAGCCACCAAGTTACTTTTCACTCAAGTAAAGTTCATGGTAGATAAGGCTGTCGCTAGAGTGACAGTAAGATGCTTCCTATTTCAGTCATCCAGGTTGGCATGGCGCTCTGCCATGTTCAAAACACAGTTTACTACTTTGCTGTTGCTGATATGTCATCTATCCAAGGAGGAAGAAGAATGGAAAAACAGACAAACCAACAAAAGAAAAAAAGCAAAACTTTAGTACAGCACACAGATCTGCTCAAGGGTTTTAAGAGTTATGGCTGGGCCTAGCCTTTCTCAACGGCTGAGCCTTCTACTCTCTCAGCCTAGATATAGGGGGTAGGGCCTCGGTCCTGTCCCAAAGGATGTGACAGATTTTGATGATCCCCCATGGGAGGCTTCACCCTCTCCAAGGAGTGGATGTGGGGTGGGATGAGGAGATTGTGGGGGTATGGGAGGACAGGAGCAGAGGGAACTGGGATTGGTATGTAAAACAAGATTATTTTTAATTTAAAAATTGATTTTAAAAAAAGAGTTATGGCACGAAGTAGAGTGACCAGTTCGACTTAATGTTCCTTGAATTATACTGCAGTTAGTATAGGAAAACCCCACACCCGGGGAAACCCCAATTCTCAGACAAACTCGAACAGCAAGTCATGTCCACAGATGTGACATAGCTCACATCTACTGACGTTCCATTGGCTGTTTATCACATAGTCACATCAGAATATAAGAGATGCTGTGAAATATGGTCCACATGTTGTCACACAAACTGTATCAATAAACTGTATGCTGTTTGCATTTGCCGTGAGCTGACTGAGTACAACTCGGTCCCTCATTTCAGCCTGGAGCATGTTTATCCCGTGTCTCCTGAGGCCCTTTACACTCTCCTGTCTTGTCCATCTTAAGATGCGTTACTGTCCTGTGATTGCAAACTCACAAGAGGCCCACAAACACACGGGTATATCGGAGAATGGATGTACTTTAGCACAGACAACACCCTGAAGACTTCCTTTTCTGAACATTGGTTGACTTCCCCTACTTTCCTCTCCCCGACTTCATTTCTCTTGCCTAGTTTAAGTCACTGTCTTACCGAGGTTACCATAACGGATCCCTGGCTTATGTTCTGTCTCCTGCCTTATTTTCTTCAATCAGAGCTGATATTGTAGCCAGTGACCAGTGGTATAAACCTGGCATGTTTTATTGTGTCTGTTTAAATCTCTGAGTATATTCCTGTAGCACATTTGGAAACAAAGCCACCGTTTAGAAAGCAGTAACCGCATTTTGACAAATGCCTTGTATTAGGCAGCAATTAACCTCTCTCTGTCTCTCTGTCTCTGTCTCTCTCTGTGTGTGTGTGTGTGTGTGTGTGTGTGCGTGCGTGTATGCGTGTATGTGCGAGCATGTGTGTGTGCATGCGTGTATGCGTGTATGTGCGAGCATGTGTGTGGGCATGTGTGTGTGTGTGCGCGCATGTGTGTGTGTGTGCATGTGTGTGTGTGTGTGTGCGCATGTGTGTGTATGTGTATGTGTGTAATTAAAGGGATTCATTAGCTTGGCTTGCACATCAAGGCATAGATCACCAATAGTGGAAAAGGAGAGACCGCCTAGGATATGGGAAACCCTCCCAGTCCCCGCAGCCTAGCCCCTTGGAGAGCTGGAAGGGCTGAACTCATGGAGAAAGAGGAGAAAGTTCTGAGAAGCAGGAGTTTGGCATGAGCAGGAAGCAGCAGCGAGAGAGGCACATATTCTGAAAGGGGCTTGCTGTCACTGCAAGTTGCTTTCCTCTGATTTCCAGCTTTATCTAGGCTATCAGCCTGCTAGGAGTTGCTGGCTACATGCAGGGCAGGTCTGCCCTCTATTAGCCACTGGCCGACATGTCACTTCTCTCTGGAAGTCAACCAACCTTTCCCCTGTAACGTATGCTTCAGCAGTGTGAGACATCTCAATGCAGTGCAGTTGACACCAACAGCAACAGCAACTTACATTCCACTTGTTCCTGGCCATGAGTGTGAGTGGCAGCTTTGCGCATGCAATAACAGTAAAAGCACTGTAGGGCACCTCGGGCTGTGGTTTTTAAGAAATACGTGTGGTTTTCATGCTGACATCTCATGTTCCCTTGGTGGAAACAGATGGGCCCTTGGGATTGAGGGAGCTGCAAGGCAGAAAAAGCCAAGCTCCTGAGTCTCCTGGTGGGAGAGAGGTGCCCGTGGGACACACCAGGCGGCTTCAAACGTTTGTGTGATCTGGGAGTGAGTTTCTCTTGTGTTTGAGTCATATCCATGTGGAGATCTACTTGTTTAGCAAGCAGCTTTGTTATCTCTGGGACAGAATTTAAAATCTGCACCACAGTTGATGAGGTCCTGGCAGCTTTGCTATATTCAAGACAGAACTGAAATTCTTTGTTTTATTCAAGACAGGATTGAAATTTAAATATGGCTGATGAAGTCATGCAGGGTCCTTGGCCTTGTTGCTGTGGTTATGTCTCCAGACTCCAAGGCAGTTCCACAATGAGATCCTCCAAGGCAGATCCTTCCCCCACTAGAGGGCAAAGTGGTTAACCTTTGTGTCTCCATTTCCCCCTTAGTAAAAGGTGATGATCTTTGCTAAGAGTTATAAAGGTTTGAGGTTTCAGTCTACTCCTGAGATAGTATACCCCATTCACAGTGCAAACAGAAGCCAGGAGAGAACAGCAGGCAGCATCCGCTCCATACTTAATCCGTTCTTCTAGTCCTCCAATATCTCCAGGGCACTGCAAGCCAGGGCTATGCTGCAGACAGCAGGAGTTTGCATCACAGCTAGTAAACCCCAAGCTTATGCTTTCTAACTCCTTTCACATGGGCTGTGAACAAATACACATGAACTTTGCTCCAGCAGGAAACATTATTTTTCTAACAGACAGACAGCAAACACATCTGGCCTCTGCTCAGGAGAAGGCATAATCTCTGTGAAGGTTGCTTGTAATCCCAACGTCCTTGAGAAAACATCCGGGAAGAAAAACTGCCAATGACTTTGTTCGTGAACTGTGCAGAAATTTAAGTGGACGGTGGAGAGATGTCTCCCATCATGCCTACACCATTAGATTGCTGTGAGGATGAACCTGTCACTCCCTGTGATGATTTAAAGCAGTGCCTGGCATGTAAACCCTCAAGAAATGAACCATTGTCCCTCTGCAATCTGTTTCGGGTTTCTATTGCTAGGATACTACATCATGACCAAAAAGCAGCTGGGCAGGAAAGGATTTATTATATCACTGTTCATCATCAAAGTCAGGGCAGGAACTCACAGGCCAGGAACCTGGAGGTAGGAGCTGATGCAGAGGCCATGGAGGGGGCTGCTTACTGGCTTGCTCCCCATGGCTTGCCCAGTCTGTGTATTTATAGAACCCAGGACCACCAGCCCAGGGATGGCCCCACCTACAGTGGCCTGGGCCCTCCCCCATCAATCACTAGTTAAGAAAATGCTCTATAGGCTGGCCCAGAGCCCGATCTTACAGGGAATTTTCTGAATTAATGTTTTATTCTCTTGGGTGCTCATAGTTTGTGTCATGTTGACATAAATCTAGTCAGCACAACTGAACCCTTGTCAACTTTACACACAAACACATTGCTGTCAAGCCACAATGGTTCCTTTTTTTGTTCACTCCAAAAAGCACACAGTAAAAAACACAAATAACTTTAAAGGTCCCATAGTCTTTGCAAATTCAAACATGCTAAAATTTTGGTCTCTTAAAAATATCCAATCTCTCCAAAAAACCCAAAATCTCCTTTGAATGTTCAAAGTCTTTCAGCGGTTGGGTTTATGTAAAAATTAAAATTAAATTAAATACATTTTCACTTCAAGAGGGAAGAATCAGGGCATAGTCACCAACTGAATTAACCAAAACCAAACTTCCCAACAGCGTAGGTACAGGATGGCCAATGTGGGATCCACTTGTGACCTTCTGGGCTTCTCCCAGTGGATTGGGTCCCGTCTCCAGCTCTGCCCTCTGCATCACGAAGTTTGTCTCCTGGGCTCTGGCTGGCTTCACTCCCATGGTCCCGCATCTCCAAAACTGCTGGGGTCTCACCAATAGGCTCTCTTCATGTTGCGAAGCCCCAGCTTCTCAGCATAACCTCTTCAATCCTGGGTTCTCAACCGCTACCAAGGCTGCACCTTCACCAATGGCTTCTCCTGCCTTTCAGCCACTCTCCATAACCCCTTCATGCCTTTAAAACCAGTATCACCTGGTGACTCCTACACTACTAAGTTTGACTGTCACTGTAAGGTACACCCTTGGCCACCTCTGGAACACAGCCTTTGTGTGCTGACCCTTAGGAAACACTTCCCAGATTTCACCTCAACTGCGCTGTCTCTTTTTAATCACGGCTATTTCTTAGCTCCAACTAACTAGCATCAATTGTCTCAGTAATGCAAAGGTTTCACTTCAGTTGCATCAGTCTCCTGTCAGCCCAGCATCTTAATTCAAAATAGCAAATGTCCCTAATAGTCTTCAAACCTCTCTGGAACAAGCCAGGCAGGCCTCCATGCTCTTCTCTACTCTCGACAGTCTTCCCTTCCAAGCTCCAATGTAGCATCCCACTAAGCTCTCAACGCTCAATGGCTTTTCTTGTCCAAAGTTTCAAAGTCTTTCCACGCTCTTCCTTGGAACATGCTCAGGTGTGTCACAGCAATACCCCAGTATGCTGCTACCAACTTGTCTTAGTTAGGGGTCCGAGAGCTGTGATGAAACACCATGACCATAAAGCAAGTTGGGGGGCAAAAGATTCACTTGACTCACACCTCCAGGTCACTGTTTGTTAGCAAAGCATGTCAGAACAGGAAGTCAAACAGGGCAGGACCCAGGAGGCAGGGTCTGATGCAGAGACCAGGAAGGAAGGAGTTTGCTTCATCCTGTGGCCTCCTGTTGTGCGTCTTACTGCCATCCCTTCTTTGCTCACCACTCCTTCCAGTAAGAACATTTAAATCAGTTTCCAGTCTTATCTCTGCTCACAGAAACTTTTTCACACGCACCCAGACACCAGCACCAGGAGCAGACAGGCGATGCCTGTTTTGGAGTGTGGGAACTCCTGATGTAAGGGCCATCTCCTCTAAACACAAAGACAGTTCCTGCATCTGTTCTCCAGAGACTGAGCATCAGTTCCCCGGGCACCTTCCTTGATCTTCTGTGCGTGACTCTAGCTTTTCCCCAGCCCTCAGGGAGGAGCAGCTTTCTGATATTCCCACCTCTGTGATGATGTAGTTTTCTTTCATTGCCTTCTCATTCAACTTGGTAATGACTGTCTCCGTGAATCACTTGTGTGGTTTCTGTCCCTTGATATAGGGGCATGAATCCCTTATATAAGGGATTTTCCCTCCTGAAGTTTGTCTTACTACATTATTCTTTTGCTTAAAGTGTTCAGGCAGATATCCATGCTCACAACAGTGTTAGTCACAATAGCTTAGGGCAGCAATAGCCAAAATGCTCCAGTTAAATAAAGGAAATGATGTGGTGTAGCTGCACATATTATTTAGTCTTGAAAAAGAACAAAGATCTAGAACATATTCCAACACAGATGAATGCAGAGACCGTTTACTAGCAAATCAGGAATAAAAAGGCAAACATTGTGTGAGTTCATGAACACGACGGACAGGTGTATGACAGTAGCATATTAATAGACACAGGCAGAAGTGATTGGCAGTTGGGGGGCGTGAGAATGGGGGTTACAGCTGAGTGAACAATTACTCTCTGGAATAATGGAAGCATGTTGGCAGTTGATAGTGGTTGTACAATAATATGGATGTGGTGAATGTACTAGAATGATACCTCTGAAACGTTAAGTGTACGGATGTGTTACCCACTTCATCGCAATGAAAAGAATCACCTCTTGAGGATGGAGAGATCGCTCAGTGGTTAAAAGGACGTATTCTTCTTGCAGAGGACCTGAGTTGGGTTCCCAGCATCTGCATCAGGAAGCTCAGAACTGCCTGACTCTGGCTCTGGAAGGATCTGGTGCCTCTAGCCTCTGTGGGCACCTGTACTAACATAACCCTCCTTCCCACGCAGAGACACATGCCCGTAGTTTTTTAAAAAACTGGAGTTTAGTATGGATACTCTCCTCCTCTTTTTCTTGTCCTCCTTTGTATTTTTTGATACAGGGTCCCACCATGTCTCACAATCTAAACCTTGAGCTTGTGATCTTCTGGCTAGAATCACAGGCATGTAAGTGCTAATGTAAGCACTACCATGCCTGGCTAACATGTTTTGTTTGTTTGTCTTTTGTCTTTTCAAATCTCTTTCTGATACATGATGGTCATCCATGTGGCATTTCTCTTTTTATTCCATTGGTGAAATCCAGAAATTTTAGTGTTAAACCCTGTCACTACTCTACAGATTGGACACATGAGGCAAATGCAAGTGAAATACCTCTGGGACTTTACTTTGTCTTAAAAGAGCCGCTCATCTTTACATGGAGGAGTTGGGATCACAGATTATCCCATCAATCATGATTGGTGAAGGGGAACTGGGGCAAAAATACATACTGAGAGGCCCAGAAAATCCCGCCTTTGATCAGTTCTCTTCCCAATGCACTGTTTCAGAGGTGGAATCTTCAGGGATGGTAAGCTTGCTTTCATTCTGTTTGCCTTGAGGAATGAGCACAGAGTAAAAGAACATGAACAAATGTGAAGTCTGCTTGATACTTTCATTTTCTTGGTGAGGCATGTGACAGTATGGCAGTTCACTGCCATATGGATCTGAGTTATCTTCCTCAAAGCTCTTTCTAATCTCCATTTCCCCAGCTCACAGAAGTCCTGTTTCCTCAGCAAAATTCAATATTAGGATAATTGAATTGGCTGTGTAATATTTAATTACAATCATCTTCAGACACCCATGGGAGGACTCATGGGAGGAGCCCACCTTCCAGTGCCCTGCTTAGAGCCTTCTGAGGACTGGGAACTGCTCACAGGATAACTCGACCCTGGGGACCAGCCTAATCTGGAGTCTGTCAATGCCCTAGTCCTGCCACCACCCACTGGAAGAGGAGAGCCATCGAGTGTTGGACCTGCTTGCACCCAGCAGAAAAGAACCTTGGTCCTTTACCTACCAGGAGAAAAAGAGACCCCACCTTTTTGCACTGGAAGAAGAAATGGGTAGACGACACAGTATTAGAACACAGCCAACAACAGAAAGATCAATATGCCCCCCCCAGAGCCTAGGGACTCCACACCAGCAAGACTTGAAGACCAGATGAAGAAGAAGAGAACGACCATAAAAGCAACTTCATGAAGATGATAGAGACCCTAACAGAGGAAATGAGAAAATCCTCTAAATAAATGGAGGAAAAGACAAACCAAAAATTGCAAGAAACAATTCAAACAGTGCAAAGTTTGAAAGCTGAAATAGAGACAATAAATAAAAACAACACAGTCTGAGGGAATGCTGGAAATAGGAAAGCTGGGTAAACAATCAGTAACTGCAGATGCAAGCATAACCAGCAGAATACAAGAGATTAAAGAGAGAATCTCAGGCATTGAAGATACATTAGGAGAAATAGATTCATCAGCCAAAGAAAATCTTAAGTCCAACAAATTCCTAACACAAAATATCCAGGAAATATGGGACACTGTAAAAAAGCCAAACCTAAGAATAAAGAATAATAGGTATAGAAGAAGGTGAAGAAACCCAGCTCGAAGGTGCAGAAAATATATTCAACAAAATCATAGAAAAAAACTTTCCAACCTAAAGAAAGACATGCCAATGAAAGTACAATAGGCTTATAGAACACCAAGCAAGCAAACAAACAAACAAACAAAACAAAACAAAACAAAAAAGAAAAAAATGTCCCCTCACCACATAATAATCAAAACACCAAACATACAGAATAAAATAATATTAAAAAGCAGCAAAGAAAAAAGGCCAAATAACACATAAAGGCAAACCTATCAGAATTATACCTGACTTCTCCATGGAAACTCTTAAGGCCAGAAGGTCCTGGATCAATAGTCTGCCAACACTAAGAGATTTCGATGCCAGCACAGACTACTATACCCAGCAAAGCTTTCAATAATTATAGATTGAGAAACTGAGATGTCCCATGATGAAATCAGATTTAAATACATATCAACTAATCTAGCCTCACAGAAAGTGCTGGAAGGAAAACTCCAACTCTAGGAAGTTAACAACACCCACAAAAAATGACCCCTCCTGGAAGGCCTCACCCTCCCTGGGGAGTGGATGGGGAATGGGATGAAGTGGGGTTGGGGGGAACATGGGAGGGTGGGAGGGAGAGGGAACTGGGATTGATATGTAAAATAAGAAAGAAATAAAAATTAAAAAAAAATTGCCAATCAAATGGACATAAGAAACAAGCAGGTGTAGCAATCCTAATATCTAACAAATTAAACTTTGAACAAAAATTAGGCAAAAAAGATGAAGAAGGTCACTTTATTTTCATCACAGGAGAAAGCTATCAAGATGAAGTCTCAATTCTGAACATCTATGCCCCCAATACAAAAAAAAATTACTAAAACTCAAATCACACATAAAACCACACACACTTATAGTGGGAGACTTCAACACCCCACTTGAAACACTAGACAGGTTTACCAGACAGAAAATTAATAAAGAAACAAAAGAACAACGTCGCCTCTACCTCAGCCAGCAAAGAAACACGACCATGACTCTTCTTCAAGCAGTTTATTCTGAAACCTTGTACATCAGCTTCCAACCTAACCCAGCCCCAGCAAGCCCTTAAATGTGCTCTCACAGCCCAATCAGCTCATGCCACCTGGCGATCCCGGATAGGCCACAGAAGGAGGAAGCACACCAGATCCATCAAGCACTTCCAAATAAGGCTTGCTTACAGCTAAGCACCAACTACCTGGCATCCAGCCAGGCGCCATCTTGGGGCTGTGGCTTCCCACAAACTAACAGAAGTTATGACCCAGTTGGGTTTAACAGACATCTATAGAACATTCCAAACACAAAAGAATATACCTTCTTCTCAGTGCCACATGGAACCTTCTCTAAAATCAACCACATACTTGACAATATAGCAAACCTCTACATGGACTAAATAAATAAATAAATAAATAAATAAGGAAGATCCCTGTGTCTTATGAAACCACCATGCTTTAATGTTAGAATTCAACAACACAAATCGCAGAAACCCTACAAACCCATGGAAACTGAGCAATGTGAAGTTGTACCACTCCTGGGTCAAGGAAGAAATAAATAAAGAAAGACTTCCTAGAATTCAATGAGAATGAAGGCACACCATACAGAAACTGATGGGACACTTTGAAAGCAGTGCTATGAGGAAAGCTCATTACACTAAGTGCCCATATGAAGAAAACGGAGAATAGTCACACTAGAGAATTAACAGCACAACTGAAAGCTCTAGAACAAAAAGAAGCGAACTCACCCCAGAAGAGTGGACTCAGGAAATAATCAATTTGAGGGATGAAATCAATAAAGTAGAAACCAGGAAAACAATACAAAGAATCAATGTAACAAAGAGTTGGTTCTTCGAGAAAAATTAACAAGATAGACAAACCTTTATCCAAACTAACCAAAAGACACAGAGAGAACATGCAAATTAACAAAATCAGAAATGAAAAGGGGGACATAACAATGGACACTAAGGAAATCCAGAGACTCTTCAGGACATACTTTGAAAACCTGTACTCCACAAAATTAAAAAAAATAATGGAAATGGAGAATTTTCTGAATAGATGTCACTTACTAAAATTAAATCAAGAACAGATAAGCAATTTAAATAGACCTATTACCCCTAATGAAGTGGAAGCAATCATCAAAAGTCTCCCAACCAAAAAAAAGCACAGGGCCAGATGGTTTCAGTGCAGAATTCTACCAGAAATTCAAAGTACAACTAATACCAATACTCCCTAAATTGTTCCACACAATAGAAGCAGAAGGGTCATTGCCAAACTTTTTTTTTTTCAGGCTACAATTACCTTGGTACCCAGCCACACAAAGGCACAAATAAGAAAGAGAACTACAGACCAATGTCCCTTATGAACATTGATGCAAAAATACTCAATAAAATACTGGCAAGTTGAGTCTAAGAATACATCAGAGGAATCATCTACAATGACAAGACCAAATGGCAGCCTACAGACTGGGAAAAGTTCTTCACCAACCCCACATCTGACAGAGGGCTGATCTCCAAAATATACAGAGAACTAGTCACCAAAACACCAAATTATCTAATTAAAAAGTGGGGTACAGAACTTAATAAAGAATTCTCAATAGAGGAATCCAAAATGGCTGAAAGACACTTAAGAAAATGCTCAACATCCTTAGCCAACAGGGAAATCCAAATCAAAGCATCTCTGAGATATCATCTTGCTCCTGTCAGAATGGCTAAAATGAAAAACACCAAGGTTTAAAGAAAATATTCCATCATCTATCCTATCTTTGTGAATCTAAAGTCTTATATGTAACTTATCTTTAATGCTAAGGAAAACTATAACCATAACTATCTGCCTTCAACTTCATCAAAGACCACAGAAGGATAGTATATGCAAACTCTAGAAATGACAGGGACAACTCCCTGCCTGGTCAGACAAGAGCAGTGTCTTGCCCTAATGGCTAGTCTTTCCATATTGGAAGCAAACTCCATAACGAGTTTCTTTGATGTCCATCTTCCCTTCTGATGGATGCAGTTACCGTTGCTAGGAGAAGTTATGTCTCACTGTCAAGAAAAACCCTAAACCATTTTAAATGCCATATTTTGTATGTCTTTGAAAGGTTTGAAGAATGTTTATCCAATTGAAGTATATCTCTATATATCTAGAAAATCTAACCTATAAGCTTTGACTATCATAGGTAATTACAATCTGTACTTAATTATACATTACATTTTTAAATGAGCTATGTAAACACAATACTTTTCAATAAGAGGAGAAACATACATATAACAAAATTGACCTTAAATTTGTACCAATAAATGAAAATCCATAAGTATTTATTTCTATACCATAATCCCCTTTTTACCTTTAAAAAGACATTGGTTGTGATCATTAATTATTTATAGTCAACCCCACTTAGATAAAAACAAATATGTATAAACAATATTTGGGAATTTGGGTGTCGTTCTTCCAAACTGCTTCCTGCTGGATGGGGACACTGTAATACCATGGGAATCCTAAGAAGATACAGAAATCCTGGCTGTGATCTGTAAGGCTTCCTTGTCACAGCTGTTTTGAATGTTGGATCACCTGGGTCACTGTTTCAGGTGGTCTTGCTTGATCAAACCATGTTGGTCTAGAAGGAATCCATAGCTTTTCATTTTCTGTGGAAACAAAAATAGAAATTATTTTCCCAAGTAACCTGTCCTTAGATTTAAATTTTAAAGTCAAAGCATTTTTAAAATATATAATAAATTAATAATAAATTAATCCAATTGATAATCAAGTTTTTTTTTTAGCAGTTGTTATTCCTTCCTTAGCAACTGAGCAATTTATAGAAAACACAATAGCATACAGTATTCAGACTCTCTGTGTGCTTTCCATCTTTATGTGGGTTTTTTATTACTCTATTTCTTTTACTTTTTCATTTTTGAGACAGGGTTTCTCTGCATAGCTTTTGTCTGTCCTGGAATTTATTCTGTATACCAGGTTTGCTTTGAAAACACTTTGCTTGCCTCTATCTCCTGAGTGCGTGGATTAAAGGCATGCAACACCATTGCCTAGTCGTTTTTTCATTTTTAACCAAACTTCCTTTTTATTTTCTCTCTCAACAGACTTTAAAAACCTTTCAGGTTTTCCTTTATCTGAATTTGTCTTTACTATATATCTCTACCTTTATTTTAGCCACAAGTCTTGTATCTGCTAAACAGCCTTGTTAAAATTAAAGTGGCGGCTGTTTTGTTGGCTGGCTTTCCAATGTGGCAGGGGTACATTTACCTACAGCACTGAGAGCTGTGCTCGCTGCTTTGGTCTATGCTGCCATCAAGCAGTAGGCTTTTGGCTTGGAGAAGCCTTGCTTGTCTCTGTTCTTTTGTTTTTTAAATCCTTTTTTAAATCTTTTGTTAAGTTTTAAGTTAAAGTTCTTAGTACCCATGTTGAAGGTGCCATTTTGTTATGAGCATTTTCGAGCCAGCCTGGTCCCAGAGCTGCGTCAGTCCCAAAATAACACACTGAGACTTTATTATATAAAGCTATTGGCCAATGGACAGAGATTCTTATTGGCTAGCTCTGTCGTAAATATTAACCCATTTCTATCAATCTAAGTGTTTTCACATGGTCTTATCTTACCGCATAGAGGGTCTGGACCTCTTCTGTCTTCATCTTAACTCCTCCCTACTACCTCTCCCAAAATTCTCCTTGTCTCCTAGTCCCACCTATCTTTCTTTCCTATTGGCCAACAGGCCTTTATTCATTAAGCAATAAGAGAAACATATACAGAATGACATTTCCCATTACTGATGGAAGCAGAAGCAGATATCCATAGCTAAACTCTGAGCTGAACTCCTTGAATGCAGTTGCAGAGAGGGAGGAATAATAATCAAATGGATCAAGACCAGGCTGGAGAAACCCACAGAAATTGCTGACCTCAACAAGGGGGAGCTCAAGGACTTAAGTCTAATAGTTGGGAAACCAGCATAGGACTGACCCAGCCCCTCTGAACGTGGGTGTTAGTTAGGAGGACTGGGTAGTCTATGGGGCATCTGGTAGTACATCAGTATTTATCCCGAATATGGGAGCCCATTCCACATAGAGGGATGCCCGCTCAGCCTAGACACATGGGAGGAGGGCCTAGGTCCTGCTCCAAATAATATGACAGACTTTGAAGATTCCCCATGGAAGGCTCTGGGGAGCAGAAAGGGGATGGGATGGGGGTTAGGGTGGGACAGGGTAGGAGGGAAGGGTGAGGGAGCTGGGATTGACATGTAAAACAAGCTTGTTTCAAATTTAAATAAAAATATTATCATAAAAAATATCTTTATAGGGTTCACTTATAAATGACAAGGCCTAAATATTGACAAAATGAGATAGAACTTTAAAAATGATTATTGTAGTTAATATTGCCCTAAAGAACATATTTTTTTAGGGCGTTTGAATACTTCTCATTAGACTTCTAAGGTGGAAGTTATTCAATAGTTAATAAATAAGTGAGTTCTGAGGATACTACTTCCTGTATCTTTCGGTCATAGATTCCTAGTGACTCAAGACACACCGAATGACAAGAATGGCACAACGTAAGTCTGAAACACCTTCAGCCTCGCATTTCCAGCCTTTCTCCAGGTTCCGCAAAGAATGTGGTAGCCATTGGTGGACGGCTAGTAATTACAGAGTCCTGAGTGACTGAGGGGAAAGGCGTAGGCCTGTACCTCGGCAGTGGACTGCTTGCCTAGCACGTGCAAAATCTTGGGTTCAATGTCCAGAGTCTCAAAAAGCAGACAAAAGATGACAGAGGCGGAAGAGCTAAAGCACTGTCTCCTAGCCCTGGCATCCAGCGCCAGACTCTGAGAGGCCCTTCTGTAGGGTAAGGTGCAGGGATGGGGCAAGGAGGGCTGAGGTAGCCTTACCAAGCAGCGTCTACAGTGCCTGGGTGGGCATAAGTCCTGGCCCTGGAGCCAGACTTCAAACGCCCATTGGCAATCTTCAAGAAGCCTCAGACTTAGGGCTACTGCATATTTTTGTATCTTAATAGAATGATTAGACTTTTCTGTGGTAAAATTTATATAATATATACAACTTTAATGATAAATGTGCAATGTCATATAACAAAATTTATTTAATGCAATTTACATATACCACAAATCTGTTCATTTTCAAGTACATAATTCAGGTGCATTAAATACAATCATACTGTGATACTTTTAACCCATAAGTTAATTTCTGTAAAGTTACATGCTTGATTATATTAATATTGGTTACATCATCTCCTTGGAGAGTTTGCCTACTGGATAAGATTTGGCTGAACAAACAGATTTGCTTCAAGTATTTCAAGGTGGTCAGCTTTCTTTATTTCAATTCTTCTTCCCCTCCACGGTCCTTTTCAGCTCCCCTGTGATGCGATAACGGCCAAAGTGGTTTAAAGAAATAATCAATATAACAAGGGTAAAATAAGTAGAATTCTGCTGAAGAAGATGAATAAAAGGAGCCACACATGTTAGATCGATACACAAGAAACCATTCTAAGAATCTCATGATCCTTGTAGGGAAAGGCATCCAATTTTATTTTATTGTGACTCTGTAAGAGCAAGGAAGTATGGGCAGGGAAATAAGAGCCATTCCAAGATTCTCAGTACTGTGATGATGACACAAAACAAAATATATTATCAATAGCATAGCTTTTCTTTATATTAAAGCCAGGATGAAAGATCTCCCGTGGGTTGTAATTGAGCAGATATTGTGTGCTCTAGGGGACATCCACCTTTACGATCTTTACAGTAGTGAATCTTTCCACATCTTCTTATTAACAGCCTTCAACACAAACTAGTAGCATTGTCTAAAAGTTAATTTCAGTAAAAGTAACATGTTTTATGGGCTCAGAAATCTTCTAACTCGCTCTGATCCAGGAAAAGATTTGGAGCATCTTGAGGTGACTAATCTTGATCTCTACAGTCCTTGAAGTGGCTTAAGATAGCTAGGAAGACCTGGCACAACCCCGTGTTGAACACTGTGCCACAGTGTTCAGAGTCTACCTGTGATAGCGTGATGGCAAGATGGGAATACCACTTGTAAGGACGAAGGAAAGCCTCCTCCACGTAAGAGAATGTAAGTTCTATTCAGATGAATAGAAAGCACAGTGCTGTGAAATATCTTTCTCTTTGGTGTTGCTATTAAGCAAAAGTTAGAGGAGGCAAACCAGATCACATTTTTTTTTTAGAACATTGTTTACCCAACATATCACGAAGCAATTTTTTCCAACTCTTCATCTCAATGTAACTGATATTACGGTTTAGGTTCTATTTTAGACCAGCAGAAATAACCAGTGTATTACTGGAATGAAGATCAGAAAACTCATTTGTCATGATTTTGAACGCTGTATATGTTTGAGGGTGAGGAAATCTCTCATGGTAAAAACATTATGTGATAGGAACTAATGGAGAAGTCTTGAGTTGAGAAGACGTCATTTTCTGTACACATCTTAGCTAAGTGTTCATTCATTCATTCATTCTTTCTTACAGGAGACACAGATGCTTCTTGACATTTTTAATGGTAGCAAATTAGTCACTGCAGCTAGTCACAGCTTAGTCACAGCTTAGTCAATGGCTGAAGAGGGGAGACAAGACCTCCAGGAGAGAAGAAAGCACAGAGCAGGCTGTTGGGGACGGAGGGAGCTGGGTCACTAAACAGAATTCAGTTTGTCCTAAACCCAAGAGCTTAATGGAGAGACAGAACAAGAGGCTGGAGAGCAGGGTGGGGTTCTGTGATTCTGGCCTCTTACAGACTATACGGAAAGAACAGCACTCATGTGTTCATTCATGAATGAATGAACTTCCTTGCTGAACAGGTATTTGTGAAGATCCTATGTGTTCTAGGGATGTAAGGAGGGGGAAAAGGAATGAGATTCTTGTTCCACTAAAGCAAAAGCTTTCATGTTGGGCAAGAAACATGAAAATTGAACAAACGAGAAGTATAATCTGTCAGAAAATGGTAGCTAAAATAAAGCAGGGAACGGGATGGAGGTGTTGGGGGCTGAGACTTAGATTTTTTTAAAATAGAAAATAGATTATTCTGATTGAATCTCCCTCCCCCAGTTCCTCCCAGATCCTGACTTCCCCTCCTTCCAAGTCCACACCCTTTCTTTTTCTCTGTCATCGGATCACAAACAGGCATCAAAATACTAATAAGATAAATGAAAAACAAACAAGTCAGTATAGGATGATGCAAACAGAACCAAAGAAAAGGCACAAGAAATGATATAGATGCAGACAACATTTGCATACATAGAAATTCCAGAAGAAAACAACACTGGAGACTATAATATGTATTCAAAAGACCCGAAAGGGAACAAAAAGAAAAAAATAATAAAAATAATGCTAGGCAAAGCATTATAAGACAAGTAACTCCCACATCATTGAGTTTGTTTTGTGTTAGCCATTTACTTCTGGGCATGGGGTCTGTTCTTAAGGGTGGTGTGTGTATATATCCAGTGAAACATCATGGGAGAAAATGAATTTTTTCTTTGTAAGTGGTTATCAGTTGGAGGTAGCTTCTAAGTTAGAGATGGGGGTTGTGTTCACTTCCCCTCACAGGGCTGGGACCCCATCTGGCTTAAACCCATGCAAGGACTATGCATGCTGCCTCAGTATCTGTGAGTTCATATCTGTCAGTCATATCTGTGTTTACAAGATGTCTTAGTTAGGGTTTCTATTGTTGTGACAAAACGCCATGACCAAAGCATCTTGGAGAGGAAAGGGTTTTTTGGCTTACACTTCCACAGCACTGGTCATCATTAAAGGAAGTCAGGACAGGAACACAGGCAGGGCAGGAACATGGAGGCAGGAGCTGATACAGAGGCCATGGAGGGGTACTGTTTACTGGCTTGCTCCCCATGGCTTGTTCAGCCTGCTTTCTTATAGAACCCAGGACCACCAGCTCAGGGATGGCCCCACCCACCATGGGCTGGGCCCTTCTGCATCAATTGCTAATTAAGAGAATACCCTACAGGTTTGCCTACAGTTCACCCTTATAGAGGCACCTCTCAATTAAGGCTCCTTCCTCTCTGATGACTCAGCTTGTGTCTAGATGATGTAAAACCAGCCAGGCCCTGTGTCCCTGTGTCCTCCATCCCCTCTGGCTCTTATAGTCTTCCTTTCTCCTCTTTTGCAGGGCTCCCTGAGCACCGAGATGATGGATTTGAGGGAGACCTTCCATTTAGACTGAGTGCTCCAAGGTTTCTCACTCTTTAAACGTTGTCTAACCGTGGGTCTGTGATTTGTTCCCATCTCCCTCAAGAGGAAGCTTCTCTGATGACGGCTGAGCAAGACACTGATCCTAGTGCAGCCCACCTGTTTGATTCAGATCTTTTGTTTGTTTGTTTTTAATTTTTATCCATTTTTTCTTATGTTACATATCGACCCCAGTTCCTTCTCCCTCTCTCTTGCCATATCTCCTGCCCTCCCTCCTTAACTCCCTCCCTCCCACCCTCCCTCCCTCCCTTGCTCTCCCATGCCCCCTGACCAACCTCCCATCCCATCCCCCCCTCACTCCACATGTAGGGTGATGCCTTCCAGGAGGGATCATCAAAATCTGTCAAGTCATTTGGATTAGGGACTAAGCCTTTTCTCCTGCCTCTAGGTTAATGGAGTATCTCTCCATGGGGAATGTGTTCCCAAAGTCCTTTTGTGCACCAGGGATACAGCTGTCTCTGTGGGTTTCTGCAGCCTGGTCTTGTCCTCCCTCTCTGCATCTGGATTCCAGTTCAGCTCAGTGTTCAGCTGTGGGTGTCTGCTTTTCTTTCCATCAGCTACTAGATGAGGGCTCTATGATGGTGGATACGTTAGTCATCAATCTCATTATCGGGGAAGGGCATTTATGGTAGCCTTTCCACTGTTGCTCAGATTGTTAGTTGGGGGTCAGTCTTGTAGGTTTCTGGACATTTCTCTAGAGTCAGTTTTCTCTTCAAACCTATAATGGCTCCCTCTTTTACGCTCTCTCCTCTCTCTCTCTCTCTCTCTCTCTCTCTCTCTCTCTCTCTCTCTCTGTCTCTGTCTCTCTCTCCCTCTCTCTCTCTCTCTCTCTCTCTCTCTCTCTCTCTCTCTCTCTCTCTCTCTCTCTCTCTCTCTCTGTCTCTCTCTCTCTCATCCCCTGACTCAATCTTCCTAGCCCCACATGTTCTCCTCTCCTCCCCTTCTCTTTCTCCTAGCTCCCTCTCCACTCACTGCCCCCACCCCACCCCCCACTCCCAATATGTTCAGGAGATCTTGTTCCTTTCTCCTTCTGTGAGGGACCCTGTATGAATCTCTCTTAGGTCTTAAGGGATGCAAATGGACTCCTGCAGGGTTTGCAGTTGAGAGCCAGGGAAGGATGGAGAACAGGGCAATGGCAGGGCCTGAGCAGTGTTTTAGATGCTGATTGAGAATGGCTCATAGTGAGGCTGAGTAGAAGCCAGTGTTCAGGTGAAAGATATTGTGAGCCAAATCAGAATCAAGTAGCTCAGCTCCAGGAAATGAGCTGTGACATTTATGGAGGCAAATATACCTTGTCTGGTTGTATAATTAAGAAACAAACATTACTATTCATTTACAGGCCTTGTGTATTTGACTAGGAAGCCCGAGAAAGACCTCATCCAAACTTTTTTTTTTTTTGGATAAAAATATTTATTAAGTATTTATTTTTATAATTGCTGTAAGGATGTTACTGAAATAGAAGTTGGTTTTCCTGACCCCATGTAAATAAAACTTTAAATAAAAGTGAAATTCCCAGCACAGGGTCTTTATTTATGGGCAGAGCTTTCTAACTGACACAGCTGTTTATCTTCCTGCCCAGGGGCAGAGGCTGGGAAAGGCTCAGTGTCAGAGCTGCAGCAATAGCATGATCATTTTTTTCTTCCTGTTTTGGGATCATTTATGCTGGGGTGGGAGCTCTGAACCATGCTGGCAGCATCTTGGCATTAGCGATGGCTTCCCACGGGGAGTCTGGGAATCAGCTCTGGGGTGAAAGCCAGTAAAACACCACAGCACTGCATGAAGCAGACAGAGGCACAGACCTGAAATTCCAGGGCTCAGAAGCTGAGGAAGCAGGGATATGAGTTTAGGGCCAACCAGGGCTACATAATGAGACTCTGCCTCAAAAACCAAAACAATCAAAAGCAAAAACAAAATGGAGAGAGAGAGAGAGAGAGACAGAGAGAGACAGAGAGAGAGAGACAGAGAGAGAGACAGAGAGAGACAGAGAGAGAGGGAGGAGAAACTGGCCAAAGGCCATCAGCTTTTGGTGGCTGAATGATACATTTGAATATAAAGTATGAGTGTTGGCACTTGGATTCTTTCTTTACAAGTAGGGGGAGTGCCGATCTTCTAGAATACAGGATGACAGCAAAACCATTTGAACTCTTGCTGCAGCCTCTGACATGTTCTGCAGTATATGTCTTCTCGTGTAATCAGCAAGGTAACGCTGTCAAGATGACAGTGTCATCTTCTACGTATGAGGAACCCACGTGCAGACATGTTAAGAAAGTTCTCCACAGTAGAGAGATGAATTATCTGCATGTGTGCCTAAACAGTTAGGACACGAATGGGCGTCGGCCTAAATTCTGTTTGTACATGCTCTTCCCTCTGTTCCTGTTCTCTTCTGTTTGTTGTCTGTCTAGACTTTCTGCCTTGCATCACCAAGTCAGAGCACCCATTCCCCATATCAGTTTCTGTCAGCATCCTCCACCTTACCGTTCCACTCTTTTTTCAGAAAAAAAAATAGTTCATTACAGTGGTCGGAGAGAGGGCTCAACAGTTAAGGGCACTGGCTGCTCTTCCAGAGGATCTGGGTTTGGTTCCAAGTCCACATGGTGGCTCACAAGTGTCTCTAATTCTAGTTCAGAAGGGAGTCAGATGCCTTCTTCTGTACTCCACCTGTACCATACACACAGAGAGAGTTCACAGACACACATGCAAGCAAATCATACATGCACATACAGGTTTCTTCAAAATGTATTTAATTTTTAAAAATCATGTGTGTGCACATGCCACAAAATGCCTGTGGAGGTCAGAGGACGACTTGAGGGAACTGATTCTTTGTTTCCCTATGTGGGTCCTGGGGATCAAATAGGTCTCCCGCCCTGTCTGGCTGGCAAGGACCTTTACCCACCCAGCCCACTTGCTGCCTCATCTCTCAATTTCTTCACAGCATGGTTTCTGTGGAAACTTCTCTTACATTGTTTTTAATCTTTCTCCACTAGGACATAAAACCTTGTTTCCTTACCCATTGCTGTTACCCTCTTTGATATACAGTAGTTGATCACCTATGGTTGTGGAATGAAATGCTACTTCAGCACAGGGGTCCTCCTTCACTGTCAGATCTAAGGTGACTACTTACCCACAGGCCACATTTGGCTATGAGCATTTTTTCCCCATCTTGACTCTGCATTCAGGGGAGTGATCTGTGGATATGATTTGATCTGTACTTTGAACTTGGTAGTCCTTTATTTGTCAGTGAGAAGATTAGGCAGCCAGTAGGATGTAGAGGGAGATTTGTAGGCCTGATGAGTTTCTAAGCTGACCTTGATGGTCTGTAGAATGGTACAGGGAGGTGCTGTTGTTGGTTGTGGAGGAGTCAAGGCATTGTTGGAGAAGGCAGGCAGACTAGCTTGGGAGGCAGGGGAATAGCCTGAGTGAGGAACAGCTCTAAAGAGAAAAATTATTTCTGGAGACTCACTGATGGGCCTTTAGTTCTTGCTGGTGATCCAAACTCTGTACTGTGCATTCCCCTAAAGGTTACTTATGATAAACCTTAATAGAAATTAGGAAAAGTCTTTGCTCTGTTTATGTATACCAAAGCCAATGTCATTTATATATTGTGTGTCTTCCTAGCTCAGTGATTCTCAACCTGTGGGCTGTGACTTCTTTGGAGGTCAAAGGACCCTTTCACAGGGGTCACATATCAAATATCCAGTTCTGAAGTAGCAATGAAATCATTTTATGGCTGGGGGTCACCACAACACGAGGAACTGTATGAAAGGGCCACTACATTAGGAAGGTTGAGAACTGCAGTCCTAGCTGGTGTGGATTTCAAAGTCTGTATAAGATGTCCTGCTCCAAAACTTCTATTATGTATGAGGCCACTGCCTAGAATCCATTGCACGGACCGTAAGAGTTGAGTAAGAATAGTAGGAGTTGAGCCTTAATACTTAACTGTGTTTTGTTTTTTCTTATTTTACATATCAATCCCAGTTCCCTCTCCCGCCCTCCCCTCTTCTCTCTCTCTCTCTGTCTCTCTCTCTTTCTCTCTCTCTCTGTCTCTCTCTGTCTCTGTCTCTCTGTCTCTCTCTCTCTCTCTCTCTCCCTCCTTCCCTCCCATCCCACGCCCCCATACTCCACAGGGAGGGTGATGCCTTCCAGGAGGGATCATCAAAATCTGTCCAGTCATTTGGAGTAGGGGCTAGCCCCCCCTCCTGCCTCTAAGTTAGGGTGTATCCCTCCATGGGGAATGTGCTTATATTAGGGCCTTAAGTAGTTTGGATTCCATCTATTAAACTCATTTTACTGTGGACCAACCATGTGTCAGGGGCTATTCCCAGTGTTGAAGACAGAGCAATGAGCAGAACACATTCTCTGTGGACCCATTGCCATGAAAGGCAGATTTAAATATGTGTAAAAAGTAAAGAATATTTAAATGGCAGGAAGTGTGAACAAACTAGAACAGGGTAACGGAAAAGTGTGACTATGTTAAAGACAGTGAAGGAGGACTCTCTGTGCCGTCAGTCATGGGATGACCTGTGTGAGCACCCCAGGCTGATGGCTCCAAGGGCCGTGAGGAGGAACGAGCTCAGGGGTCAGTGAGGGGAAAAGGGGACAGATGTAGCTGCTAAGAAAGACAGGATCCAGGACCGGTGGGCCTTGAGAGTCGTGGTGAAGTGTGTGGATTGTATTCTAATACTGGAAAAGGATACCCAGGGCTTGCTCAGTGAAATGACAGGATGTAATTTACATTTAAAGACAGATCCCTCTATAGAGAATGGCAAGTACGGAGGCAGATGTGGAGAGTGTGTGGGAGGCTATAAGGATACAGGGGAGGATGGCATGGAAGCGGGCAAAAGCATCTGTGGTCGGGAGTCAGAATCAGAGCCCCAGTCATTTGCTGGAGGAGAGAATGTGAGAACATGGATGCTCATAGCAAGAACATGTCCAGGGTGAATGGCAGGCATTTGGCTCATCACCCCCTGTATCATGGTGCTAGGAAGTGAGACAGACAGGGAGGACTGGAGGGAAGGCAGCGGTGGGGCATTGCGAATTATGTTTTGGATACATTTACATGAAAAGCTCGTTGGATTCAAGCCCGACGCATGAATAGGCAGAGAGATCTCTGCTGGTGACTCCTGCGTGTGAGGAATCGACACGAAGCTGGTGTGCGAGGCATCTGAATGAGTGTGGACACGAAGGAGAAGGGAGCTGAGGAGAGACATAAATCAGGTCTATCAAGTAGTCATCGAGGCAAAACAAAAACAGAAAGAAACAAACAATTGTGGACATGGAGTGTCCTGGCAAGGACACTGGGAGAGAGGGCTTCTATGAGCGCCAGAAAAAACTGCTTGAAGAAAGAGGAGGGTTTCATGGTTCCGCATGCCCCTGTGAGGCTACGAAGGGAGTGGGACAGAGATCATAACAGAACTCGTCACTGTAAACACAGGAGGCATGGAAGGAGGCCAGCCCCCATATGCAGGAAGGGGGCCCAGAGGAGGACTTGGAGGCACTGTCTCAGGCCACGTCTTGCTATTAGCAGAGTGAGCTGAGACTTCACTTGACTGATGACCCACTGTGTCTGTCAGTTCTGAAGAGAGAGGGATTTGCCTGTCACCCCTGTCCTTCATCAGTGAGGGGCCACGAATGTGGTTAGCATAGGTTTCTTATGCTGACTGGTTTAATAGGGCTAATTTTCTACTGGGACATAATCAAATTTGTGCTTTTCCTACATGAAAAGCAACAACAAAACAAAACAATAATGGAAAAAAAACACTGAAAGAATAGGATTCTTTTTTTCCATTTTTTTAAATTTCATTTTATATTTCAACCACGGTTCTCCCTCTCACTCTCTCTCACCTCCCCACTAGCCCTCCCCAAGTCCACTCCTCCTCATGGGTAAGGGCTCCCATGAAGAGTCATCATAGTCTGGGTACAATAGGTTGGGGGAGGGCCTGGCCCCTCTTCCATGCATTAATGTTGAACATGGCATCTCACCATAGAGAATGGGCTCTAACTAGCTAGCTCATGTACTGGGATTATATAGTGGTCCTACTGCCTCTGAGCATAGCATCTCACTCTAAGAAATGTGCTTCAACAAAGAGGGTTTTTGTACATAGTTCCTCAAAGGTTTTGTTAACGTAACTGCTTTCTTGAACTTCCATGAGACATTTTGTGATGTTGTATACTTAAATGTTTTTGAAGCCAGACACACGGAATTTGGGTTCTGGCGTCCTCACTTGCTGCATGTGTGACTTTGGTCATTTTATGTAACCCATCAATGCTTTCACTCACTCATCAATAAGTTAGCTCTCACTTGTGCTTTGAGGATTAAATGATACAGTTTTCCAATGGATCAGTGCTGTGCACATAGAATGATGCTAACTATTGCTCTAACTATGCAATCAGCAATGATTTTAAAGGTTCTATTAGCTGATGCTGGTGACATGGCTGAGCCAGTAAAGTGCTTGCCACCGAAGCCTGAAAACCCTGAGGTCAACACCCAGAACCCATATAAAGCTGGAAGGAGAGGATTGAGTGGGTAGTGTCCTCCGAGGTCCACACAGCCTGTGGCAAACACGCTCCTTACCCCATGCACATCATAAAACACAGCAATAACAAATCAATTAAAACATTTTAAGGAGTAATCACTGAAATTGGAGCTAGTATTTCCAGATTAACAGTGGTCGAATAACATCGAAGAGAGAGAAGCCCCAAGGTCCCTTGCCAAGGCTGACATTCACCCCCACCTGGAGGTCTTGCACTGGGGGCTTAAGCTCCAGATTCACCCACATTTGCATTGGCAACTTTCAGTGACTCAGCGTTATCAACCATATGCTCAGGGGTTTTGATTTCTCCACATCTTTATTCTTCAGGGGACATTTGGTTGAGGGGTTCAGTTTGCTTAAATACCTCTGAGGAGAATACGATTCCTTTGCCTCAGGGTCATTGACCTTCCTTGATTGACAGATGAGCAGGAGGTTCTTGATGGACACACACAGGACATAGGTCACTGGAGAATGCAGTCAGTGACAGCAAGGACCTGTTGCAGGTGAGCGACCCCTGACAAAGCTTATGACCCATTACTGAAGCTTAGATGTGTGCTTGATCTGGGGGATCCCTTGGCCCAGGGCAGTTCTGAGACCGCTTTCACACTGTGCGTTCTGTCAACACAGGCAAGGGAGTTTCCTTTTGCAGGCTCTCCCCACTGCAATATCCACCTCCTCTATGACCTGCTGGAGTGTAAGGAGGCCAGACCTACTGACACAAAGCTAGAGGATCTCCGTGACACAGGGTAACAACAGGATGTCCCGGAGGGGCCCCAGAGGGTCCAGTATGGATGGTGTGGAAGAAGTTAGGATTATTAATCTGGGTCATCCTTCTTGCCTATGACTGCTGACTTTCCCACATTAAGTTGTCTGCTATCCCCGACAATTTTCCCTTTTAATTAAAAAGAAGCCTCATAGGCAAAATCTTGGGAGCAGAAAGCTGTTATGTGCTTCACTCAACCATTTGTATGCATGTGTGACCTATTAGCTTTTAAAATCTCATTTAATGCCAAAACCTACATTAGAAAATTCAAACAAAAGCTCACAGGGAGCCCCATAATGAAACTGGTTTGATTACTGGAGTGATTAGACCATTTCCTCTCTCTCTAGTAATTTCATTTAGAATAGTAGTCACTTTAAGAACAAGTAGATGTTTTTATTGCTTTTCTAGTTGCTGGGAAAACTGGCAAGAAGCCAGCCATCTGTAAAACTGCAATTATTACTGTTACTCAAAATTTATTGGACCTCTTCAGGTACCACGGGAGTAACTTCTGCTAAAGAGACGTGGCCCAGGAAGGCAAGAAGACAGCCCCCACCCCTTTCACGACAAAATAGGTATTATCACCCCGTGTTGCAATCTGAAGCCTGAGGTTCTAGAAGGGATAATTTGTGTGCGTTGTTTGAAAAACACTAAGTGAAGAGCAGGTTGGGCCCACTGTTTGTGTTTTGGCCTCTAGGAACTGACCTTTCCCACGTGGAACGTGCATCCATTTACGCAATACTCACCTGTCACTTCATGCTTGTTGAAGTGCATGGGCGTGTCAGTCTTTGCTGTGATTTGCTTCTGAATAAGTGCAGCAAAGGGTACCCCTTTAGGCTCACACTGAGCATGAAACAGCAGTGCTGTTAGGGATGCTGCCATTGGGACATGACTCTCTTTTTTTTTTTCTACCACCCCTGACTACAGATGCCTCAATAGTCAGATGGAAGCCCAGGCCACAGGTGGTCTCCAGGATTCCCTTGGAGAAAATAGGGTTTGCTTTCAGAATCGAAGTAGGGGCTACCTCCAACAGCAGTAAAATGTCTCACGGTTTGTTTGGGTCCCTGTTCACAGGCATGACATGGTGGTTGCTCTCTGGGACTTCCAGCAGCTCTGAGCGTTCGCAGCAGACCTGCACAAGATGGCGAACGCTCAAGAGAACTCACTAACAACTTACCTTGGTGAGCAGGTGAGCAACTATGTCTTCCTGTTGTGAGTCACCGCCATCTAGTGGAAGGAAGGCGTGGCTGTATGCTGTGCTGCCAGCTAGCTCCATGGGTAGGGATGAACCAGTGTGTCTTAAAGTTGACCTCATTCCCAGGTTGCTCCTGTAGCACCAGATCTGCACCTGCTGTCTATGTATAGCTATCAATGTCTGCCTTGGTATGGAAAGTGTTAACGGATGAGACCATGAATCACGTGCTCAGCAGGTTTAATGCATCCTGTAAAACATCCAACAGGTGATACATTTTAACCAGCACCAGCAGTTGGAGATAATGAGTTCAGAAAGGTTGCTTTTCAGTACGCAAAGTAGCATTTCTGTTTCCTGTTGTGAAAGGATCCTTCAGTTTGTGGGATTGCCCTAGCTCTATTGCTAACACTCAACGAACAAGCTCATTTTAATGCTTTCACAGACTTTTTTTCATGCCCACATCAGCCTTTTTGTTCATCCAGATGGATGGTGCTAATGTTGTCGCCTATTCCATCAGACTGGCGCCATCTGATCATTTGTTGGCCTTGTTCATCTTTGTGCCCTTTGGAGGAGACTTGTCTAGCTGCCTGAAGAGTGACACTCAATGGCTTGTCCTCTTGAGTGTTAGTACAGGCCACCTGGAAGTGGCAGAACTTTTCAGCTGTAATCGATTTTTTTTTTAAACCCTTCATAGATGGACCTAATGAGCTCTCTGATTGTAGAAGTGAGAAAAGGGAGAAAATCAAAGACAAAATTAAGAATAAAAAAGTGTGACCGATGTGCTCAATTAAGAAAGCATGCTAGAAACATAAAATTTTATTTGAAAGTAAAGAACTTCATTGTTTCCCACCTCCGCCCCAAACCTGAAGGTCTTTAAACATTGTAAGTGATGTTTTTGTTTGTTTGTTTGTTTGTTTTTGATGTTTTAAGTTCCCTGGAAGCAGAAACTTGAGTGGATGTGCTGATTCTTTTCAATTTCAAGAGCGAGGATTTTATCTGAATAAAAAAAAAAAAAAACAGCTAAGAGAAGAAAGGCAATATTTTCTAATAGAATTGCTCATGTTTGTGCTTTGTATTTATGGTTTTGCAGGGAGATTCTTGTAAAATAAGATGTACAAATGGCTTCCACGTGCCAGGTGTTTGGCTGAGCACTGAACAGATTAGCTGGATCTATGTTGGGCTATTATGTCACACATTGCAGTTCATTTTCTTGTGTGTGTGTGGGGGAAGACACCTTAATCAATGACAGCTGGCCTGTGAATTTTAGTGTTATTTTGTTTGTTTTGGTTGTGAGCCTAGCCTTTAACAGCTGAGCCATCTCTGCAGCCCCGGCTTGTTTGTTTCCTTCTTATGAAGTCACAAAATTCTAATGCTTCCTCATCTTACTATTGCAGGATCTCCTGAGTATTTAGGAAAATGGTTCTTTCTCTTAAGAAAATAACAACTCTTTGGGCAAACAGGTGGAACATAACACACACATTAACGCTCTTCGGTAATTTGGACCCAATCTTTTGAAACTGCTGGATGTCTGTATACAGGGCTGGGCTGAATTCAATTTCATTCCATTGTTGATCAAGGAGCTTCATAAATAAAATGAAATCATTTTCAGAGAAAGGTTTATAAGAAAAAGTATTTTTGAAGCAAATTATCTATGTGTGATAACCTTCTGCTGTTCGTTTGCACTTTGTAAAGTGTTTTTTACAAAGCGCTTGGTGTGGGGTTGTGCCTCTGCTGAAAAACCGATTTAAAAATGTTTTGAATATACAGCTCAGATACACAATCATCCTGGCTTATTTATTTTTGAAGGTCTGATGGTGAACTTAAGTGGAAAGGATGTACAAACAAAGTAAATGCATAACAGGTTGAATAGAAGGTTGAAAGCAGTTAGCCTGGGAGAGATGAGAATTGGCTCTCTCTAAGCTCTAACGAGGAACCCGGGTACTCTCTGCTTCTGCTTCATAAATGTTCTGGTCTGGAAGAAGGCTCATGGTTAGGCCTGCTGCTATGCCCAGGGCAGTGTACCCACAAATTTCTTCATAAGAAACCATTTCTTAGGGGTAGCTTTGCATTATTCAAATGAGTTTTCCATGTAGACATGGAAGTTGTATCCCGACAGCCTCTTTTGGTACCCTGAAGCAAATTACTAATGTGCTAATTCGACTTCTTGAAACTACAGTTCAGAGACTATGCCATACCATTTTTTGTACGCGCCTGCCCTCGCCAGCAAGGAAGACGCGACTCCGGGTAGATCTTCTTCATGCAGTTTTAATCAGGATCCTTTAAACATGTTGCTTCTGGCCCGCAGGGAGAAAGAAAGAGAGAGGGTCCCTGCACAGGCTTAAATACCCTTGAGCTAACCAACCCCAGTGAGCCACATGGACCCTGCAGATAGGCTACTCTAATGCGGAAGCAGACAGGCTGAACAGACTCAACCAATTAAGGGCTTGTTTACGCAGAGAGTCTTTACCAGCGGGAAGGTGTAAGGAGGAAGCCAGCGCCACTTTAAGGCGTGGCACTTCGCGGCTCTCTACACATTTTCTCCATGGTTTTTCTTTTGACGTGTGCTGGGTTCTCTGCCATTGTTGCTATTTCTAGCATCTCAGGGGAACCTGCTGTCGTGGCTGTCACAGTGCAGACAAACACACGAGAGAGCCAGAAGCATGCTGCTTTCATAAAGCATGTATTTTTATTTGAAAACATTGTACAGGTGTTACATTGCCACAGCCAGTCCATGGGGGAGCATGCACATAGGAAGGGTGGATTGCTTGTTCAGCTTCCCAGTGTGGTCTTTTTTTCTTCTTTTTGTTTCTAATTTGGTTCATATTTCCCATTGTGGTGTCAGGATTAGTGTGCTTTGTTACATTGTGGTATGAAGATAGACTCCTACCCATGGGGTAAAATCCATACTGATAGCTAGCTGGGGACTACTAAATGGTTACAAATCAAAAATAAAGCCCAAACAATACTACAGGCTTGTCAAAGGTTAATAGCACAAGTTAGCAATACCTAAATGGAACACTGAAACATTGTGATGGGACACAGTGGTGCAAAGTTGTCCATTGCTTGGTCTACCTGGATTTGTGTTTGAAGCTGTGGGGAGATCTGCCCCAGTGCAAGCTTCCAGCAGGGGAGTGAAAGCCTCTACTCAGCTCTGGCAAGGCTGAAGAGAGCTGTGGTGTGCTCCTTGTCAGCAATGAGAACAAAGGACTGTTCTCATTCACAGAGGAGAGTGGTGGGGGTAAGATGTGAAATCCTTCCTGGTGTCTACTGAGGTTACAGAATCTCAGAAACTAAAACTGCTACAGTTCATGTTACTTCCCACCCACTCTCAAACCACCAATGTTTTCATACTGAAAACATGGCTCTTTGAAACTTTTTGTCTTTTTGTCCTTAAGGGTCAATTCTACACTTCTGATCTTGGATGGCCAATGTCACCAGCTTTATAAATGGAGATGAACCAACATAGGTGAAGTAATCCAGTGGCATGACTGTCTGGCCACAAGGACATCCAATGAGGAAAAGCACACACTGAGTTCATCTTGATAGTCATACTAGCTTTCCATACAATGGAGTCAATGAAAACATCCTATAAAATGGTCCAGACAGCGACCTTCAGCCATCGGTTAAGTGCAAACCTTTCTGAACTTTAAATTTAAACATGTTTCTAGCCCACTGAATGAACTTGGAAACAGTTTCAGCCACTTGTTTTTCATAAGAATTTACCGAGTGTCTACAAATCAGTGTCATACGAATGAATCAAAAAGACAAAGACATTTGGCTTAAAATAAATACTAAAAATGCAACGAATCAAGTAAATTATGCAAATCAAAGGAATGTAAACACAAAAAGAAAAGCACAGTCTGTAAAGGTCTTCAGATCTGAGTGGACAGAATATTCAGAGAAAGGTATTTAATTGGCTTAAAAGGTAGCAGAGAGCAGATGTTGGCAAGGCTGTAGACTGTGACGTGTAGCTGTAGCCCAATCTTTTCTCCCCCATGTCCACACCACCCAAGCAAAGAAAACCTATTTCCATGGGGGAAATCTGACATGAAATCTGCATATCAGAAAACACTTTTCTTTCTTTCTCTTAGGTCAGGACTAAACAGCTTTAGAAGAGAAGTTGTATTTTCCAATGAAAAAGTTAACTGAGTTACCGTTTTCAAGCACATTTCTTATTTTGGATGTATGTTGTTCTTATGAGAGTTGTGGATCACGATGACTTCACAGGAGAAGGCCGGCAAAGAGGCCAGAGCCTGGCTGGTGAACAGGCGGGAGCTCTTGCCTGCCGAGTTTGGGCCTTGTTCAGGCCCTACTGCAATCTGTTTTTCCTTTATGAGACCGCCCACTAGTGTTTTGTTTGGCTAGATTGATTAAAATATATTGACTTGAATTGTCTCAAATTTCATGAACATTTCATGAATTGGAGTCAGCCAAGCTACAGAGAACTTCCACACTGACACATGGAATCTATTCTAAATTGTAGAGGTCAGTGGTGGTTCTCAATTTCCTCTGTTGGGGGTGGGCAGAGACATTGTCGAGACAACAGAACTGGTTAAACTAGTGATCTGTCAAGCTTTATCGGGACACAGCTGCATCCTCTGTGTGGATGAATGCTTATTGTATATTCTGTTATTAGATGGGTATCCAATGTGATCAGAATGCCAGACTTTTCAATGGTGACATCTTTACTACTACCAAGGGACCAGACATGAGCTACAAACAGAGATTTTCCCACATTAGTACATTGCTCCAGGAGGGGCATATTGTGATGCTCCATAATAAAGACAGTGTCGACCTTGGCACACCTCCACAAAGGTACGATATAACTAAGAGGGCAAAGGCCATGGCTTTTTCAGTATTTGATTAATTTCCATGACATCATTAAGAAAAAAATTAAAACAGAAGCTAATTTTTTGAGGAGAGAGCTATAGGGAAGGACAGGAAAAAAACCTTAGAACCCTAAACATAAGTGGTTTTATTTAGAGGGTTTCCTGTAAGCCACAAAAACAGGAGAATTCTTATCCTGTAGTCACAGGGCCTTATTAGGTGAATCTCCTGGCCCAAAAGAAAGCCAATGGCCCAGAGTAAGCACAAAATGAAATATAAAAAGGCTAAAATGTTTGTTTTATATCTATTCCTAGAATAGAGAATTATATGGTCAGTTTCCCCTCCCTACAAGGGTCACAGCACAAAATCCTTATTGAGCAGGCAATCCAACAGGTGACAGAGGAAACCATTAGCCACAAGGTCACCAGGATGAGGGAACTTCTGAAGGGTAGAGCTTCTGTGGCATGCATCACTCATATAGTCTGTGCAAAACAAAACGAAAAGTATGGTTCTTAAAAAGTGACTTGCCATAGAAAAGGGGTGTATGCTGACTACGTGAGGATCTGGCAGTAATTCTCACCAGGAATACAAAACCTCCTCCTGAAAGTCGGCGTAATAACAGTAACAACAATAATAAAAATCATAGGAACAATAATACTTGCTTTTGATTCAAAAGTTTTCACAGTAATTAATGCAGGGGTGGGGGCTGGGTCAGGGTACATACTACCAGAGCCTCTCTCTGAATCAGGTGGATTGACGCCTGTGTTCCCATTGGCTGTCAGCTTGCGTCCTTTTGCAAAAGGGGGAGTAGCTACCTTGCAGTCCACCTGTCAAACTGCACCTACAAATACCTTTCTCTATGTACAATACAAAGATGATGAGCGAACACACGGCCTCTGAGCTGTCTTCAGTGGGCAGGGCAGGCCTCACCCTAGGCCACACGTACATGGGGCTCTTCCTCTGTCTCCTGGCCCAGGCTGGTATAGGTGACTGAAGGTTCCACCTGAGCCGCGCTGGCTAAGTCCGCAACAGGTCCTGAAGGGTTACGGAACTGCTTGTATACCCGGGGGTCCTGGGCTATGAACGTGGAGGTGGAGGAGTAGAGTACCAGCCCGATGAGGATGGTGAAGAAAGACAGGAGGTAAAGCCCTGAAAACTGAAACAGAACAGAATGGTGACTGACAGCTTAAAGGTGTGTGGGCTGGGAGAAGCTGCCTCCTTCAGGAACACACAACTGGTGAGGTAGCTGGTCCTCCTGATAGACGGTAAATGTTCTCCTAAACTGGCTTTGTCTTATTGATTCTTTTTGTCCTTTTCTAGGCCCTGTGGCTAATGAGAGGAACATTTAGCTAATTGTCCCTAAAATGCCCATCTGAGGACCTGAATTGCTCGGGCAGGGTAGTGAAAGGCAAATTAGAATGTATCAAATTCAAAGAAAAAAATCTCCAACATTACTCCATAAAGAGTTGGTTGTCTGTGGCCTCATTAAACCCAGAAGAAATATAGATATTTCATTTAAGGGCATAATGAAGCTACAAGGAAGGAAGCTCTCACTGACAGCAGTGGCCGGGCATTCTGTTTTGCCGATTTGTCTCCCCTGTAAGAGCTGTTACTGACTTCAGTAACTATCTCTGCAAGATTAGATTATCCTTGAACAGGGAGAAGCAGTAAAACATGGCATTCCTGCCCTACTCATCAAAATGGCAAACCAAACAGGACTGCATGTGCTATTCTTTCTAAACAATTTGCTTGACACTTCAGAGGGTTTTTTGCTTTTGTTTTGTTGTTTTGGTGTGTGTGTGTGTGTGTGTGTGTGTGTGTGTAGAGTGGGTGGTATAGGTTTATAACATTTGAAAAATTGTGACCTTGGACTTTCTTGAGGAACTTGATTGGGTAGTTTACCAGGGGAGAATATGGTTAAAAGACAAGTATTGCCAGTTTTCTTGTTTTATTCTTTATTCATTTACTCACTCCTCCCTGCATGGTTTCTTACAATGTCTCCTGCACCTGAAACATGCCATTATGACCCAGAGAAATAAAAAATGAAAGGAGGAAGTGGTGGTGGTGGTGGTGGAGGAGGAGCAGGAGGAGGAGGAGGAGGAGGAGGAGCAGGAGGAGGAGGAGGAGGAGGAGGAGGAGGAGGAGGAGGAGGAGGAGGAGGAGGAGGAGAAGAAGAAGAAGAAGAAGAAGAAGAAGAAGAAGAAGAAGAAGAAGAAGAAGAAGAAGAAGAAGAAGAAGAAGAAGCAGTAGCAGCAGGAGCCTGGCTCTTCCCATCAAGGACTTACAAGTCCCTGGAGAAACATAGGCACAGGTAGACCAAAGCAATACAATACAATTAAGACACCACAGCAGACCTCTCTCTGTTCAGAGAATTGCTATCAGTTCACTCTTGGCCACTGTCGTGGTTTGGATGAGAATGGCCACCATATACTGATACATTTGAGTACCCAGTCCCCAATTTGGGAAGGATTAGGAGGTGTGGCCTCCTTGGAGGAAGTGCATCACTTCAGTCAAGCTGTCTGTACTTTATGGTGTTGTCTCCTCACGATGTGAGCATCTCACGATGCAAGAGTTCCCAGCTACTGCATCAATGCCATGCTCGCCTGCCTGCTGCCGTGTTTTCTACTGTGATGAGCATGGACTCACTCTCTACAGCTGTAAGTCCCAAACAGATGCTTTCTTTCACAGGTTATGGGTTCTTATCACAGCAATGGAAAAGTAATTAACACAGGGCATCCTCTGTCTCTTACAGAAGAGACCTGTTTTATATTTATTGTCTGGTTTTCAAGCTCGCACTCTAGAAGCAACAGCAACTGGTAAACAAGATGAACTGAAGCTAGAGGAGCAGAAAATGGAAAGGTGGATGCTGAGAGCTTGAAGGTCAGCTACATGGCAATTGTAAACAAGCTGAAAGGATGCATATCCAACAACGGGAAAGACAATTTTGTCAATGACACACAGAAAAAAATTGCTCTTGTGGCTAAACATCTTACTACTGTGTACTTTCTCTCCACCTTTTTCTTTCTGCAGGACCAAGGTAGCTAAGATGAAAGGCGATTTTCTGACTTTCCTCTCACAGAACTCCTCACTCTCTTCCCCAAGTCCCCTTATTTTTTCACATTCAGGCCAGATGGTAACACTTTTGAATGTGGATTTATATACTAAACTCAACTTGGAACAGATCCATTTAATTAACTTGAAATAATTAATTAGGTTTTCCTTAATGAAAATAAATGTGCCTTGTTCTTTGAGTCACAATTTTTAAAAAGCCAGGGAAAAATGAGCATGCCAGTGCTATTCTTCATGATCTCAGAGAGAGCCTGGCCTCTAGGCTCACCTCCTCAAATTCTCACGTAGGATCTCACCCTTCAGCTGGCCCTTAGTGCACTGAATGGCTTTGCTCCTGATATTGTCATCGTCTTGAATATTTTATGAACGACTTTTGCTACTCTGCCTATGGGGTTTTGTTTCAAGCGAAGACAGCATCATGGCTTTAAGTGCCTACTGCTCTTGTTGCACACTAAAATAGGGATGCCAACAATGGGGCTTTGTATCGACTGCTACCTTCTAACCCTCAAGCCAGATTCAAGGCTAGCCCTACCCCTTACCAGCTGTAATTCTTGACAAATGTCTCGTACTTTTCAGGTCCACACTTCCACATCGATCAATGCCTGTACAGTGTATAATGACTCCATAAATCATATCAGATAAAACATGTAAGACACTTGGAACAGCCACCTTGCCACAGACATGCAATTCATATTAGTTTCATTGCCACTGTTGTACTTGTATCATTCATAAGGATCAGCCCTGTTCTGGACTTGGAATTATAAGATTGAGCCATAAATCTACAACAGGGTATAGCTTCTGAATGAAGCACATGGTGTATTTCCAATTCATTTTTATTTAACCCATACAGAATTCACTCTGATTCTTTTAAAAAGATGGATAGCATGAAATTCCATATAACAGGATCATGTTGGAAGTCATCCAAGAGATTTATTAATAGATAGTAGATACATTTTTCATTCCACACCCCTCTCAAAGGGAACAGACAGGCAAGCGTTGGGGTTCATCAGGATAAACACTGGATGTCGCAAATGGCAGCAAAAACCTTTAAGTTACTTTTCACAAGGCAAGATGTTTCATTTTCTCCTGTCTTTTTAGATTTATAGAAAAAATAGTAAGAAATTGGATGCAGGTACTTAATGTGATAATCCATAGTTCTGGACATTGCATTTACAGATGGGAGATGTCATTCTGTAAATATGTTTCTCTTATTGGTTAATGAATAAAGCACTGTTGGCCAATAGGAAAGCAAGATTGGCAGGATTAGGCGACAAGGAGTATTCAGGGAGAGGTAGAAGATTCAATATGTAGGACTTGAGAGAACAGAGGTCTGAATCCTCTCTCTGGTAAGAAAGATCACGTGGAAATACTTAGATTAATAGAAATGGGTTAATATTTAAGACAGAGCTAGCCAATAAGAAATGTTAGTAACAGGCCAACAGCTTTATATCTAATACAGTGTCTGTGTGCTATTTGGGGCTGATGCGTCTGTGGGACCAGGAAGGGGGAAAAACTACTCATAACACCAACCAATCAGACAAACAGCTTCCATGAAATTCAGAATACCTAACTTACTAACCACAACGTGTATGTACTTTCTGTTACCTAAGCAAATAGCAGACAGACTTCCCTGGACCAAGGGAGGCCAAGAGCTTTCTGCACTACAGACAAGGCACGTCTCAGACAGAGGCTTGTCTCCACTGCCAAACAGGGCTGTTTGAGTGTCCTCTGTAGTCATCTTAGACAATGGAGGCCCTTAGATCAGCCTGTGTGTTCTGTGGTAGGATAGATAACTAGCATTACCTGTCATGCAGCTTAAAGAGGCAAAGGAAGAACAAACTCTATGTCAGCACTGGCGTCCCGGCTGCTTTCAGGCTGTTTTTATATTGACGGGTCTCTGTGAAAAGGTCTGGGAAACCCTGTGTGTGATGAGAATACCCCTGTGTTGCTCAGTGCAAGTCCTTGTGATCCAGTAGTCAGCATGGCTGGTTGTAAGCCTTAGCTAGGCATTACTCACAGCTTTTAGAGAGTAAACATATATGGGAGGAGTTGAAATAGGGAGAGAAAAGAGTGGAAATGCTATATACATAGTATAGTCATGTGTGAAATTATTAAGAAAAATGGTTCATGAATCATTAAAACCTTAGCATAGATGGAGAGGAGCTCATTCTGTTCCACCCCTAGCTGAGCAGCTAGCTGTTAGAAGTTGGTGGATGTAGGGGAAGGAGAATATTTTTTCTTCAGTATACGGCCATTGGTAGGTTGCCATGCTTCAATAGACAATCTCACACCTGTTTTCAATGCACATATGGACAACAATAACGGGATATGAAAAATAAATGGAAGTAAGAGGACATCAAGTTGGGGTGTTGGAGTGGCTAGAGAAAGTTGGAGGGGAGGGAAATGCAAAGTTGGTATGATCAAAATACATTGTATACAAGTATGAAGTTTTCAAAGAGTAAATACAAATATTACAAATGTGATTTTTAAAAGACATTCCTGACCTGGCAGCATCTTCTATGGCTAGAATGACAGACAGAGGAGAATTTCACCAGTGTTCAAACATGTTGTGTTCTTTTTCATGCTCACATGTCTAATGTTGAAGAACTACTGGATAAAGTTGTTTTCTTTTAAAAATGAAGTTGAACATGGGGTGAGGGGGGAGGCAGTGAGATGGTCCAGTCAGTAAAGGAGTTTGCTATTAACTGTGAAGACCCATGTACAATCCCTGGAACCTACATGGCAAAAGAGAGAATTGACTCCTGAAAGTTGTCTTCTGACCTCTGAATATGTGCTATGGCATATGCACCCCTAAAATTAAAAAAAACATGAGTATCTTTAAATTATATTATGACTGTTAATTTGGTCTTGCGAATCAGAGTAGACTAAAGACACTTCAATGACTAAGTAAGACAAAATGCCAATGAAATAGAATGTGATGCCATCTTGGTGAAGGCCAGCTGAATGGGAGTCCTTAGTCTGTTGAGCCCCTACTTTACACAGGGATTAAAGGTGGATACATTGTGAAGAGTGTCCATGTCAAAGAGAAATAGCCAACCTACGGTGTGTCCTGGGGTTGGAAGGAAAAGTTGGCTTGGCAACTGGAATCACTCTACAGCAATGTATTTCTCAGTGGGCTCAGGGGGCTACACATTTTACCTCAAAGGATAGTTGTTGGGGACAGAGCCATGAGAAGCTGGTGGCTAGTTTTTGGCATGATGACCTGCTTACAACCCTCTGATGAAAGGTCCTGCCTGGACCTGGCACTCTGTTCTGTGCCAATTGCTATTTGAGCCAAGGACACCAGACAGACCTGGCTCCAGAGAAACACAAACACAAACCTGCTAATGTGGGACTGCCTAATTTCGTCTGTGCACTACACGAACAAAATCATTTTTGTTATTATTAACCCTATTAAAAATATTAAAGTTTGATTTCTGGGAAATAAATGATCTGGGTGAGAGACAAGCATTTTGTCAAGTACTTCCCAACTCCCCAAGTGGTACCCTATTGTTTCAGCTTATTTCCCCTCTTTCCTTCCTTCTTGTTAGAAAAACAAAAGAGCTAGCTCTTGATAGTTCAATGTTGCAACACTTCTTTCTTCTATAAATATCTTGAAAGACACCAAACACAGACACTGCACACCATCTTCTGCCAGTCAACTAAATCATTTGTTTCTAGAGACTACGAAAACTTCCTCCTAATGCCTTCCCACCATTGTTTTTCTGGATAATTCAAAACCCAAATTCAGGCTAATATCATCACAGAAAGGAAGACCAAGTATTAGTTAGAATGCCAAATGGCTTGTCTATCTAAATTAGAGAACCAAGGTGTAATTTACTATCCCGAAAATGATTTATTCTCTGGGAATCAACCTTGTTGGAAAGGAGTGAAATAGCCAGGAGGTTGACAGCCTCTCCTCATGCCTAACACCATCACCCATGATAAGTCTTTGCCTTGACCACAGTTCCCATTTGGTTTATGAGGCCTTCTGTTTGGTTTGTAAATCCAATTCATTTGGTATTATAGCTCATGCAGCCAGTCCCAATAAAGTTCCTTTACAGGCAAATATCCTCTCCTGTGGGTAATTTCACACATGAGTGCAGCAATAGAGAGCTAAAAATGGATTTCTGCCATTATCTTTTATATAACAAACAGACATTTCCACTTGGCTTGATGAATGGATAGAAAGACTCATTCTTATAGATTTCCATTTCTGGAGTTGAGTAAAAAAGACTATGATAGTCAAGGGATTTTCTCAGTGGGAGTGTTTAATTACAGGCCCAGCTTCAACCAAGGGTGCTCATTTACATCACTTTCCCATGAATCCTTCTTATTATCACTGTGTGGTCAAGACGGGATTATGTATGTGTGACATGCACTGAGCAGTGGCCTTCAAAGCACTGGAGTCTTTGCATCACAACACATTTTTTTCCCTCAATGCAACAAAAGATATGCCAAAGGCTAGAATAATTTAGGAGGTGACTAAATGTGAAAACTGGTGAATGCTGTTTTGTTTGTAGATGTGTGTTGCAGGTCACAAGTCCCAAAGGCCAACTGTTCCATCCTCCGTGGAGTAAGTGATTGACAAGCAAGTGCCACTACTCACTATTTGACCTGGTGACCCACTGGCATAAGTTTTAGTTCCAGGAGAAGCAAGCTCTGATCAAGAAGTAGAAGAATGATTACGTTGAACTGGAAATTGAGATTGTCACATGGCCACTTTGGACTCCTTCTTTTGAATCATGGAGTGGGGGTGTCCTTCTGAATGCTGTGAATATATGTTTCTCTTATTGTTTTTGCCAATGGACAGGCAGGATTTAGTCAGGTGGGAAATCCAAACAGGGATAGAGAGAGGTAGTAAGTGGAGTCAGAGAGACACCACACCATATAGCTGCTCAGGAAGCAAGAGACCCAGGCATTCTCCAGTAAGCCAAGACCACATGGAGACACATAGATTAATAGAATTAGATTAATAATTAAGAGAGAGCTAACCAATAAGGAGCCTGAGCCATTGGCCAGACAGTTTATAATTAATATAAGCCTCTGTGTATTTATTTGGGACTAAATGATTTTGGGACCAGGTGGGATAGAAACTTTCATATGCAAATCAACAGGCTGGCTCAGAGATTAATCCTGGTTGCTATGGGAAGCCTGAATGAGAAGGTAAGGTGGAGTTCTTCTGGGATACAAACACCCATGGATGCCTCTTTAATCCTGTTCTTACTCATCTACTCGACATTAGCTGCTTAGTGGACTGTACTCCAAGGTCATTTTTTCTCCATTGTCTATGCACAAGCTTGTAGGCACATAGGCGCTGCTACTGAACAATGGGAAGATTCAGCTTTCATTGAAATCTGTATGAATTATTGATGAACACGGAAGCTGTTCTTTCTCAACTTATAGTAATGAACAATGGCTAAGGGATATTGTAATGATGCCTGGAGGATCAGAACTCTTGACAAAGTGACACACAGCGCCCTCCAGTCACACTGGGTTTCTCTATTCCTTCTCTTTCTTGTATATGATATTGACAAGAAGGACAGAAGAATGGAAAACATGGATGAGTAATTCATGAGTAAAGAAAATTTTGGTGTGGAGCTGTGAAGGAACAAATGACAGTATGATTTTAATAGCTATTTTATTTCTAAATAGCAGTTGGGTTCCTGACACACGGCTGCTAACTACTAAATAATCCTCGAAATCCATTTTAAGACTCAGAATATAGATATGTACAGGCTTTGGGCATCAGTTTTAGGTGCAGAAGCTTGTATTATTTCAATAAAATCTTACAAGGCCATAATTATTGAATTACATAGTGCTGTATAATCTTTGAACTCTCTGGCATATTATAATAACATGAGATAATTAATAACACTGATAGAATTTTTACATTTTAAATTAAACTTTGGATTGATTATAAAAATAGAATTAATTTCTTAAGACTAAAGTTCAAATGAATTTTTGTGTTCTTCTACTACTAGCATTAGACAATTTTTCTCCAGAAATCTATAAATGTCTTTTAAATTTAACATCCATGAACCGATATATACATAACCATCTGTCTGACTCTTTCCCTTTCTCTCTTTTTGAAAGAGATGGGAATGACAAAGTTACATAAGAGACCTGTAATGTAAAAAGGACTTGTCAAATTAGCCAGTATGGGTAAGGCTCGCTTTCTCTGGACAAGTTAATATGTGCATCTGATTATTGCCTGATATTGCAGCTCCTGTGTTGCACTAAAAGTACAAATTTAGTTTGGAATGCTCTCCCTGTTTCTGCTTGCCCTGGTTTCACCAACAGTTCATTATTTGGTATAAGATATGGCTTTAATGTTTCTTCCTTCCCATCTTAGTTCAGAGTGGCTGGTTCACACTGGTTCACCTTCATTTCTTTACATAAAATGAAAAACATAAATGACTGAACCAAAGACATCCCACTCCATCCTTATTACAAAGTCTTAGATGCCACCAAGAACCCCAGTATTCCAAAATGGGGTGAAAGTAATTCCAATTAACTTTGAAAAGAGGTCTGCACATAAAGGGCTATGTAACATTTTATACATGACTTTTTCTTTTTAGAGACCTTATTAGGGACACATTTTTGCAGTGGAAACCCTTGGGTTTTTATGCTAAAGTCATGCACCATTTCCTTTACTCCTCAAACTATCCCTATGAAATGAGTACTGCCAAAAGCCCATTTTTTTCCAATGGGGAAATGAACACTAAGGTAAATAACTTCTGCTCAAGGCTGTTATAACAACACCAAATCACAGAGTTTTGATGGGAGATGTTATTTGGTAAATATGTTTCTCATACTGGTTAATTAATAAAGCACTGTGGCCAATGAGAAAGCAAGATAGGCGGGGCTAGGAGACAAGGAGGAAAGAGGAAAGAGTTAGGAGGAGTCAGGATGTAGAGCATGGAGAAAGAAGATGCTGGTGGCGGCTCCCCAATAAGATGACCACGTGGAAATACTTAGATAAGTAGAAATGGGTTAATAATTAAGACAGAGCTAGCCCATGAACAATAATGGTAACTGGCCAACAGGATTGTATCAAATACAGAGTCTCTGCGTGTTATTTGGGGCTGGCGTGGCTGTGGGCCCAGACCGGTGGCGGGCGGGCTGGCGGAAAACATGCCTGTTACAGAGTTTTCTCTTTGCTTCTGTGCTTTGAAGTAGAAGCTCCCCATGTAACTCAGTTGCTCTCAAACCCTGCATTCCTCCTCCTGCTTCCCACGTACTGGCCTTGCAGACACCTGTCACCATGTTCAGTGACATGACAGATACTCTTTGCTCTAATGCAAAGAAGTCTGTGCCCTGGATAGGAAACCTGGACCTTTATTGTTACTTCCCTCAAACTGACATTCAGCATTTACTTAAACATTAGTGAAAGTAACGTGTTACATGTGAGTGTAATGGTGCATGCCTTTAATCCCAGCATTTGGGAGGCAGAAGCAGCAGGTCTATGTGAGTTCAAGGCCAGTTTGGTCTACATAGTAAGTACCAGGACAATTGAGAGATCCTGTTTATAAAAAACCAAAAAGCTTTACTAAGTTGGGAGATATCTATATCTATATATATATATCTCCTAGAACTGCAAACTTTGCCTTTATTCTTCTTAAAATTGTTTTGTCTTACAATAAAATACATACATATATATGAAGAATCTTTTAAACAAGTATGCTTTTGAACCTCATACTGAACAAAAACAAATGCAGTAAAAAAATAAGTCTGGCATAAGGCACATTAAACACTGCAAAGTTGGGTTTTGCAGTCCTATTCATCTTATTTAAGAATCTTCAAAACATCATGAAAAACATCTTTGGGCACCATTAGAATGCCTGATGGATCCACTGTGGCAGACAGTTAGGAGCTTCCCAGTAGGTAGTGGAGCTGGAACTTACTACTAGCTCAGGCTCGTGATTGCCATTCTGGCTGAGCTTGCACTTTGCTCGTGTTTTGATGGACAACCTTTCAGATGTATGCATATGGACATAGATACATGCTTGCTTGCACATCTGCTTATGTAAGGCTGTGTATAAGTGTCCCCCCAAAAGTTGTTTCTGAGCAAAGAGGTGTCCCCCCAAAAGTTGTTTCTGAGCAAAGAGGTGTCCCCCCAAAAGTTGTTTCTGAGCAAAGAGGTGTCCCCCCAAAAGTTGTTTCTGAGCAAAGAGGTGTCCCCCCAAAAGTTGTTTCTGAGCAAAGAGGTGTCCCCCCAAAAGTTGTTTCTGAGCAAAGAGTTCAGGAGGAAGCAGGGCCATAGAATTTATCAGTGCATCAGTCAAAAGTCAATCAAAAAATTGAAAACAACTGAACAAGGGCAGGGATAAAACTGAATACTATCTACTTGGATTAGCAGTAGCCAGGGAATGAGTCATCACTGTTGCAAACCTAGCCCTTAGTATGGAAGGTACTCAGGGCAGGAGGTGCTGGCTCACTTGGACACTTGTGGGTCTCTCCAATATGGAGGGCCTTGATAGAGTAGCAATATGCAAACTCAAGGTAAGAGGTGGAACATCCACAGGAATGGAAACTCTTCAGCTCCATTCTCTGTTTCTTTGGAAGGCATGTGGTCACTGGAGATTCCATTCACTGACCTCTGGAAAACCAGGATGGCAGCTCAAGGGACAAAGGGGTTATTCCTCTAAAAATGGGATAGACATAAATCATGGCTTGTTTTAGCATTTATGGTGGAGCCAATATTTGTTCTTTGTCTTAGTATAAAAGATCCTATGATTTCTGTGAACTTGGCTCACTAATATTCTAGGCCAGGGGAGATAAATCTTTACATGTTTGCTGTGAAAGGTTGGCATCTCAGAATAAGGGGCAGAGCCAGACATACACTTCGATGATTAAACACACCCCTGCATCCTCTCAAGAGACAACTAGTGCTGTTTATTCTCTGATATACTCGATCCAAATGCAAGCTTTGTTTCCAGCTACAGTACCTCTAAGCTGGCCATTTCCCCTCAGAGTTGTTATTGGGTTACAAGTTCCAAATATCTTTGTGATAAAGAATTTATAATTGACTTAAATAGGAGGAATATTTTACAATTTGTCCCCAACTTTTCTATTCCTTCCAGAATATTTGGTAAATAAAAAATTTTAATATGGTAGGAAATGTATGTTTGTTTATTAAACCTATTTTCTTTTCTGATTACATAAACGGCTTGACTACATTTTCAACTTTGCTGTGGCTATGTGACTGAGTACTAACCATATAATAGGGAGGAGGTTAAAGACACTTATGTTAAAGACATCTATACACATTAGCAGTTTGTCTCACAAGAGACACCCACTGAAGGCCTAGCCCAGATATCAATAAACTCCTAGTTTACCTGGTAAATATTTTTATTTTATCTTATTATCTACATGTTTGTGCACCACATGCATGCAATATCCCCCAAAGCCAGAAGAAGGCATTGGATCCCCTAGAACTGGAGTTACAGACAGGTATGAGCTGCCCTGTGATGCTGGATGTCTTAAATGCTGTGATTATTTATTTCCCATATTGGTTTAACAAAATGTTGGTTGGCCAGTCGCCAGGCAGGAAGTATATGTGGAGCTACCAGATTAGGGAAATTCTGGGAAAAGACAGACAGCGAGTGAGTTGCAAGGGAGACATCATATAACCACTGAACCACTGAAGGAGTAACATGCTGGAGCATTACGGGTAAGCCACAGCATTGTGGCAATACACAGTTTAATAGACATGGGTTAATAATTAAGAGAGAGCTAGCTAGTAAGAACCCTGAGCTATTGACCAAACAGTTTATAATTAATATAAGTCTGTGTGTGTTTATTTGGGACTAAACAATTGTGGGACCAGGTGGGAAAGAGACTCCATCTTCAGCCCTGTGGATGCTGGGGATTAAATCTGGGTCCTCCAGAAGAGCAGTTAGTGCTATTAACTTGTGAGCCCTTTTCCCGCCCCTAGTTAGTGAATAAAAATAGCGGGCATTGCACACAAAGCAACATGGTTGATGTATAAAGAGCCCAGGTCTGCCTCAGGAGAACTTTATAAGAGTGGGCGTGTGGCTAATAAGTCATATTTGATCCTCGCACTAGAGGGTGACAGATAATGCGTGCATCCTGGGCACCTGAGTGACTGCACCGGAGCAGTGAAGTTCCAGCAACACTCACTCCACCTCTTCCAGGAAAAAGAAGTCTCAGAAGCTGCTGTGCTGAAGGCTACTGGGCACGGGGAAGCCAAGTTTACATGCTCGGCCATTCCATGGGGTGATTCATGTCAAATGCTTTTGGCCTGGGATATGACTTTCTTCAATTCTCTATGCACCTGACATGATCTTAATGGGCCTAAAACAGTCATTGAAAGCTGAGTATTAATTTTCAAGTCTCACATTCTTAATTTAAGTTTGGCCATCATGAGCTTTAAATCCACTAGTTCTCTCTCTCTCTCAAGAAGAAACATAATGGAATGCATATGAGGGAGGCTATTTTTATGCATATGATGTGAAGAATTGCCCTATTGCTTACCAGTTGTCATGGCAAGAGGCTGTGCGCCCTGGAGTTTAAAGAAAAGGCACGCACTGAAATTGCTCACTGCCACAGAGGATCAACAGGGCTACACAGCTCAGGATTTTGACCTATGTCTAATAATAGATTCCATTCTTAATGAAAGGGTCCCATCACTGCAAACTGTCTGGCATGGGCACTTAGACGCCAAGGACATTTGAAATTGCGGGCCAATGTGAGTTTCTGGGGTTTGCAATCTCATCTTTTGCATTAGTCTGCCTGGTGATTTTTAGTGCTCTTGTCAACTTTGTAAATAAGGTAGCAAATCACAAAGCAGTGACGGCACATAGCGGGCACAGGATAAACATTTGTGGGATGAAGTTGTTTTAAATTTAGTGCATGATAATATATCATTGAAGTGAATCAAGCTCAGAGTTATTAAATTCCACTTGCCAAATCTCTTATAATAACAGTGAAACAGAAAGGGAAGATGACATGTGGGCTGTACACACAAAAAGGAGGGTTAGAGTGTCACAGAGCTCTGTCCCTGACCTTCAGGGGGCTAACCTGGGGCATTAGCATAAGTGGTTTTTGAGATACTTTCATGATTGCTTTATAACTCCTGGAAATCACAGGATAAGTTATCTCATACAAGGCTTAGACAAAAATATTCTGAATGTTTCCTAATGAAAACAGATGGAACTGCACAACATGGCCACTCATCGCTTTCCACAGAAGGGCTGAGGTCATACAAATCATTTTAAAAGCTATCTTCCACCTGTCTCCTGGTGAATATTTGGATGGTAAAAGCATTGGGTGCAAGAATGAAGTTTTACAGAGGCCGTGCAATCCTAACATACGTTCTGCAAGCAGGGTCACCCTTAGCTTCGTGGCGTTCTACTGAAGGGCCATATGAGCTGCAGGCCTCCGTGGAGGGCTTGGTGGGGACCAGAAGAGAGTTTATGGTTTTCATTTTTTTCTGTCAGTTTCTAGAGTGTCTTATCCAAACTGTGAAGCCAGTACTTCCTTATGAAATTCCTCTAAATGGTAAGTATCGGGCCAGTTCTGTGGCAATGTTAAAAGTCATGAAATGGTGACAGCAGATGCGTGGGGAGGTTATTCCCCACTTTAAAGGCCAGGAAGAAAGAAACACTTCCCACATTCAATGTTGGTGACTATTTTGCTGAAGTATTTTCTGTGCCATTTTATTTTAACAACTTTCAAATGCTGTTTGTGCTTCTGGTTTACTCATGAAAATCTATTGCGGGAAAGACAAGAATCAAAGAATTCTGAAAAATGACAGATGTAATACATCTATACAGTTTTTGAGGGGGGGTGATTTCTGGTTTCTGGTTTTTGGGTTTTTCAAGACAGGATTCCTTTGTGTAGCTCTGGCTGTCCTGGCACTCGCTTTGTAGGCCAGGTCAGTCTTGAACTCTTAGAGATCCACCTGCCTCTGCCTCTGGAGTGCTGAGGTTAAAGTCACATGACACCACCACCCAGGTTATATTTTCATGTGCAAGAGACCAAGTTTGACTTTTCAAACATGAGATAAGTTGGCAAGATCTCCTAACAAATTGTTAAGAGCTTCATCTACTTATACAATTTTAAAATCAATAGGGAAAAACAATAGAATGAGACCCAGATTGCTAAGCCTGAGATACATTTATTCAAAGAGGCCTATGGCCTTCGGTCACTGCTGAACAGTAATGTCTTCCAACTTACTCTTCTGGAAAACTGCATATGGCAAATTTCATCACCTTGAAATCTAGAGACAATAAGTATTCACCCCCAAAGAATTTAGAAATGCAAACTGCACTTTACCTCTAAGCTCCTCTGACTTTGCCACATCTTATGGTTCAGCTGTTCAATTCATATTTCACACAGTGGGCATTGAAGGAGTTCTTTAACTCCATTCTATTCTCTCTCCACACGAATTACTAACTTCATTATTAAAATCACATATTATCAGAACACTGGAATACCTCTGAAAAGTCAGTTGAGATATTCTGCCACCAGAGTACAAGGCGTCTGAGTTGAAATGTGTCATTGTCCAGACACGGTTTCTGAGCGGGGCATCATGTCCCAGCTGGTCTAGTTGTCTCTTGTGACTGTTAACTGTCAGAAAAATGTGCTCCACAATGATGCGTCCTAATTCCTGAAATCCGTGACTAAGTTACTTAGCGTGACAAAAGGGATGCCATTACAATAGATTCTGTGGTGGGGAGATCACCATGGGTTATTGTGTAAGTTTACTATAACTCAAAGGTCTCTAATAGGAAAGCAGGACTTATGGTCAGATTTTAAGATACTATATCCTGACTTGGAAGACAGAGGAAGGGACCAGAAAACAAAGGGCATACAAGCAGCCCTTAGACGCTGAATAGGAAATGGGGTTCTCCCCACAGAGCCTCCCAGAAGCAACAGTCACACAAATGTGATTGTAGGTGTGAGCACGCGACTTTCACAACTTGAAGATGTTAAGCCACTGGGTCTGTGGTAAGTTATTAAAGCAGCAATTTTCAATTTCTAAAGTATACTCTTTATACAACACATACAGAGCCTGTAATATGAAGCTCTGACCTTGAAAAGGCAAGACTATCAAATTGAAAAGTTTCTATGTCAATCTCTCCCCGGATTTGGTTTTAGCAGCCTCTAAAGCTGAGTATGGCTCTTTTCCCAGCCTTTCCATGGGCTGCTACAGATTTACTGTTCTGGATTCAATATCACTGTCAGGAAATAAAGAACAGAAGCCCAGAGCCACTTTCCAAAGTCGTAAACTTTGAGATTGCATGCGCCCCATTCCACCCAGAGAGTCTCATTTAGAATCAAGACACTTGCTTTCCAGGACAAAAGGCTGTACTGCCCAGTCAGCACCAAGACAGAGATGCTACTGGGGGTTAATGGGAGGGAGGAAGAATGGATTCCCCTCCTGAGGGTATAAAGTAAGAAAAAGTGACTAATGAGTGTTTGGCAGAAGAGCCTCATAGAGTCATTTAATTCTATGTGGGTAAGCAACATCTGTAAGGAATTGCCTTTCCTCTCAGCTTACAGACGTTTATAACCGTCCCAGAAGATGGTACCAACACATCATGATGAAGTGAGTGGGTAAACTCTAATTGCTGGATGCAGAAAAACCTACAGAGAGCCCAGAGGTCACAGTCTAGTCCCCAGCCCCAGAGTATGAGGCCCTCTACGTTCTTGCTGCCGTATGCTAGTCCTGTCCCCTGCAGTGATGAGAACTGATTCCTGTGATAGTCAAGTCCATATCTGGGATGATTACTTTCTGACGGTATTCCGATTTTGCAGTAATCTTTTTTTTTTATTGGCACCACTTGGTCCTAGCATTGTTTTCTCCTAAGCCTGAACCAGGGGTTTAACTACAGGTGAACAGTAGAAGGCATTGACAGGTTTTGAAGCATTAAATGCATAGAATGCCTGGAGCAGTGAGACCGGACATTGTACACCAGGATTCTGAAAATTCCTCACAAAAAGCCATCGTTTAGAATTACCAGCTTACATCTACAGGGTTCTGAAAACTCTTTATAAGAAGCCACAGTTGAGAGTTTCTGGCTTGCATCTACTCTTCCTCAGTTGTGGCTGTCAACTATTTCTTCAGAGTAGAAAGAACAAATCAAGTTGAAGATATTATAAGGATCCTCAGGAAAGAAACATAAAAAGCATTCAAAGAAGATTTGGTGGCTCAAAGCAGTAGAGGGATGACTTGATTTCCACAATCAAATTAGCCTTTTAAATTAGCCTTTTAAAAAATAGACAAATTTGATGCCATCAAAGGCATATTTAGAAAACTTTTGTTATTCAAATGCCATTGGAAAAAAAGCAAGGAGACAACCACCAACAAGGAGAAATATTTGCAAGCCATCTATCAGATAAGGGTCTGGTATTCAGGATATGCCAGAAACTACTGTCATTCAGTAATGAAACATAATGCAAAATATACAAGAAGGTCCGGGAATTTGGCTCCATTAGTACAGTGCTTGCTTGCCTTGCATGCATGAAGGCCCAGGTTCAATACCCAGCACCAGCTATGGTGGCACACACATGCAATTCTGACATGTAGGAGGCGGACACAGGAGGATTAACTATAAGGTAACTTTGAGGTCAGTCTGAACTACATGACAACATATCTCTAGATAGACAGATGACATAGGTGAAATAAAAAACAAGTAAGAGACTTAAACAGATATTTTCCTAAAATAGATGTATAAAAATATAATCTGCTTTTCTTTCAATATGTACTTAACCATACATATTGATACTTTTATTACCATGAATATTTTTTGATTTTTATAAAATTTGCTAACATTTTTGCTTCAATTTTTAATTGCTCATATTCATAAAGCACTGGACTCATGGATAAATCCTGCCAGATACATCCCCTGATTCTGGGGCTTTACGGATTGGTGATGGCTCTGCATTTCTTTCTTTCTTTCTTTCTTTCTTTCTTTCTTTCTTTCTTTCTTTCTTTTTTTGAAAAAACTTTATTGAGGAATGCTGGTAGCTGTAAATGGGTCTGGACTATTTAAAATACGACCTTGATCCTCACAGCAATGGCTTTAGTCATCCTTCCCAAGAAGATGAGCAAAAGAGTCTTCTGGTTAAGGAGCCAATAAAGCTGTTAACTGATAATTAGAGTATCAATTACAAGGTTAACTGAAAAGAACTGAGTTCATGCTAAGCCCTGGACCAGACCAGAATATTTAACGCTAGGGAAGAAAGGTGGTCACTCTGCTGTAGTGGTGAGACCACGGCCGAGTTGTCTAAGAAGCTCTAGAAAATAATTGTGTCTTGAGAAACCCTGGCTCTTTCAGCACTATGGACAAGGGACAACCTGAGAGGAGCATGAGTGTGTCCACATTAGCACTTGGTTGAGTTCAGAACACAGAAATTGCATGGACAAAACGAATTACAACAACAAACATTGCCCAGCCTTTGCAAGCTTCATTCAGCTGTCAGTTTGACACTATACTCAACAAAAGACCCCATGTAGAGACTCACAGGGAACCAAGGAGATGTTAATCAAAGAAACTAAGTTTCTAGTTTACAAATGAGTAGTGAAATGACTATAACTAATGGGGATGTTTGCTTGAAATCTGAAAAACAGAGTTTTAATGAGACAGAGAGAGGAGAGAGAGAGAGAGAGAGAGAGAGAGAGAGAGAGAGAGAGAGAGAGATGACAATGATGTCTTAACCAACTTAATTGTGGTAAGCCTTTTACAAACATGTGAATCAAAACATCTTGTTCTCTGCTGTCTGAGTTAGGGTTTCTATTGCTGTGAAGAGACATCATGACCATGGCAACTCTTAGAAAGGAAACATTTCATAGGAGTGGCTTACAGTTTTAGAGGTTTAGTCCATTATCATGGCAGGTCATGGCAGCATGTAGGCAGACATGGTGCTGGAGAAGAAGCTGAGAGTTCTACATCTTGAGCCACAGGCAACAGGAAGTGAATTATCACCCTGGGTGTAGCTTCAGCACCACCCCCACAGTGATACACTTCTTCCAACAAGGCCACACCTACTCCAACAAAGCCACACCTAATAGTGCCACTTCCTTTTGGGGCCATTTTCTTTGAAACCTCCACATATGCTTTAAATAAATACAGTCTGAATTTGTCAACTGCATTTGGGGAAATCGATAGCATCTTTCCTAGTTGGCTGCATAGTCTTCTGGATCTGTTTCCAGTCTTCCCATCAACTGCCTGATCTATGTTCTCCTCTCTATGTTTGGAGTAGGACTCTAGCCTCTTCCTACAACAGCTCTGATTATTCACTTCAGCTTTACCTCTTATCATCTCCAGTACCTACACTTCTCAGCTTATCATTTCTCCAGGAACCTCACCCCACAACCAAAGCACAGCTTCATGTGGTTTAAGGAGGAGCTCTGTCTACTAACATGTCTCAACATCCGCTGTACTGGTGATGCTGACTGATGCCCTTGACCAACAGGGTGTAGGGTCTTTGTTTCTTTCCTTCCTTCCTCCCTCCCTCCCTCCCTTCCTTCTTTCCTTCCTTCCTTCCTTCCTTCCTTCCTTCCTTCCTTCCTTCCTTCCTTCCTTTTTCATGTCCTATTTTGGATATACATGCTTGGACATTCTACACTTCACACTTGGCCACACTGTATCATATTCCCTATCAATCATTGTCTTACAGGATACATGAAGGAATACAAAGTGGGTCTCTTCTCACATGCCAATTCTAACTGATTATTAATGGATGCAGCAAGTGGGATGTTAAGAATAGCAGTGGATGCTAGCTTGTAATACTCAATTAGTCATGCCTGTCTCTGTGAAGATGTGTGTAGGGTTTTCTCTGGGCATGAATGAGGAATGTCCCCAGTAGGCATATGTGTTTGAGGACGTGGCCTCCAGTCGGTGCTGTGTGGAGTTATTAGGAGGTGGCACCTTGATGGAGAAAGTATATCACCAGGGTGGGCTTTGTGGGTTTGCTAGACTGGCCTGTTTCCTGTTTCCCTCCGTGTCTTCTGTGTGGGATGGAATGTGACCATTGTGCTTCCTGAATGCCCTCACATGAATGAACTGGAGTCCCTCTGAAGTGTGAGTCAAAACTAAACCTTTTTTTTCTCTCAAAAGTTGCTTTTGTCTGGGTGTTTCATGACAACGTATAAGTGAGCGGTAAGGTCTCAAGTTTGAGGAGATGGCCATCTTTGGAAGGGTCATTTCTTCTTCTTTTATTTTTTTTCTGTGGCTGATACACTGACTGCAAATGCTTGTAACGAGTCTTTTCTCTCTTCTCCAGAGCTCCAGCATTTTAGCTACTGTACTTCTTTGAGGGAACACAATGGCCTTTTCAATTCATGTTTGCTTTAGATTATCTGCAACCCAGAACTGGGGGGATTGTGGGTTATGTCACTTCCTCAAAGAGAAAATACACTACCAAACTCTTCAGAAAAAAAAATCTATTTTGTGGCTGCAGCTTGGGAATTGAGTGAAAAATTGAATGTAAACTTTCTCATCTCAGGTTGGAAAACATAGCTGCTAGGTTGGGCTGCCCCCCACTATTAAAGAGTTTAATTCCCCATGACTATTGCTTGCCCTTTGCTGTGTTTTGTCTCTAGTCACCGGTCTGTCAGGACAAAATGCTGCCTTTATTCTGAGTTGAAATATGAATTATCCAAACTGTGTGCTCTCCACCCAGAGCTGAATTCCCACTCACCACATAAAAATCGGGACCCCACATACCAAATCCCGTACCATGTCCTACGGCACTTGATATTCCTATAACTGTCGTCACGAAGAAGCTCCGATTTAACTTACCTTGTAGTGGAAGAGGAAGAGTCCACAGAACAGACTGTACAGATCTGCTGTCAGCAGAGAAAGGTTGACAGAGGTGGCGCTTGTTTTCTTTATGACGACTGGCATAAAGCTGTAGAGACCAAACATGCAGGCACTAAAGCCAACATAGAGCAATCCTGGGAAGCAAAGAAGAGACGTGTCAGGGATTCCACAGGGCATCTTCAGCATCTGGACTTGGAGGATAAAGGGATGGGACACGTCATCCATGACTAATTATAGGTAGTTATTTTCTTTCACTGCATTGTGTGGTGTTTGATAGTGGCTGATAGACAGATAAAACATAAAATGGAGACTTAAAAGCTGTGTGTGGAAAATGCATATTCCCCTTGTCATGTAGCTGACAGCCTGCTGCTTCCAGAAGAACTTCTTGGTGGCAATATGCAGAGGTTTCCAAAGTCTACCCAATTAGCTATAACTAGTGTCAGTTTTAAGATTCCCTTCCTCCTGGTGTGTGTGTGTGTGTGTGTTTGTGTGTGTGTGTGTGGGCTTGTGCACGTGTGCATGCGTGCATGTGTATGTGCATGTGCATGTGCACGTGTGTGTGTGTGTGTGTGTGTGTGTGTGTGTGTGTGTGTGTGTGTGTGCTTGAGGAGGTCAGAAGAAGCATCAGAAGCATTTGACCATCTAGAGCTGGAGTTGAAGGCCGTTGTGAGACTCCACAATGTGGATGGAGGGAACCAAACTCAGGTCCTCTGCGAGAACAGCCACGTCCCCTTAGCTGCTGAGCCCTCTCTCATGGCCTGTCCATGTATTTCAAAACAGTTTTAACCTCTTAGGTTTTATTTGCAAAACAGAAATTAAATATACTATGTACTGCTCTCCATGGTAAACTATACAGTACTGAAATTAGAGACCTGAGTTTGGACTATCAAACTGAATGAAGACTTAAACTATGTCTTCATAGGAAAGAGAGGAAATCTATTCTTTAAAATTAATGAATTCTGTTGATCTCTACCCCAAAGAAATTCAGAGTTATCCTCTGTCAGCTTTCGTAGGTTATTATGGACTCTAGACACATTGCTGTTGATAATAATTCTGTGAGTACAGGGTTTAGATTGTATATAGCAGGGTTCCATAGGTGATTATAGGGTCAATCATTTCCCAGACACTGTGGTAATACATATGCACAAAAGCAATGCTCACTTCTCTGCTTGTTCTCTGAAAGAACAAGACACAATACAATTGTATGGTTCTCTGCATATCATAAGTATCCTCTCCAATGGAATCTTGGATTAAAGGTGCCTGGTGTAGAATGTGAGCACTTTGAATCCTGTGAGTTCAGGGGAACTTGGTCACCATTGGATGTCCAGGTCCTCTGATTAAAACTGGTGATTCCTCCATTGCTTTGCTCCTAGGAAGTATATAAAGGGCACAGAGTGTATTCTATATTCCTGATCCTAAGTTTAAGAAAGCTACATCAGATACATATAAAAAGCATCATGAATATTAAGCAAACAGTACAACAGCCCCCTCTAGTGTGGTGGACATGCCCTCCACACCAAGCAAGATGATGTTCCTACTTCTGGGTTCCGTAAGCTAGAAGACCTCACTGTAGATAGTCTGCCAAAATACCAGTACATGGTGTGTGACTCTCCATCAGAAGTTTTAATTGCATGAAAATTGTCGATTTCCTTTCACTTGAGTTTCATGTTACTTACAATTGACTTTCCTTTTAACCAGCTTACAAAAAAATGTAACAAATACTGGATAAACTATGACTGATACATAAAAGACTGAGAATTAATTCAGAATCCCATAAGAAATCTGCCATTAACAGATTAGGAACAAGTTCTATCCTTAAATCATTCTACTAAAGATAATCAGATTTTGGGTAGAACATAGTCCAGACACACCAGAGTGAACCCCCCTTCCTCCCTCATTGTCTCCCCGCCTCCATTCCTCCCTCCCTCCCTCTCTTCCATCCTTCTTCCTTCCTAGCCCTCCATCTCATTTCTTCTATCTCATTCCCACAGTGACCTGTGGGCTCTGATGCTTTGTATTCACTTTTTTCCTTTTTAACATTTTATTTTTTTATTCATTTTACATACCAACCACAGTTCCTCTTCCCTCCCCTCCTCTCCCTCTCCCCATCTCCCCCCAACCCACCCCATTCACTTCTCAGAAGGGATAAGGCCTCCAATGGGGAGTCAACAAAGCCTGGCACATTCAGTTAAGGCAGAACCAAATCCCTCCTTCCTGCATCAAGGCTGAGCAAGATGACCCACTATAAGGAATAGGTTCCAAAAAGTCAGCTCATGCTCTAGGGATAAATCCTGGTTCCAATGCCAGGGGTCCCACAAGCAGACCAGGCTACAAAACTGTTGCCCACATACAGAGGGCCTTGTTCAGTCCCAGATGTCAGTCTAGAGTCCATGAGCTCCTACAAGTTTGGGTCAGCTGTCTCTGTGGGTTTCTCTGTCATGATCTTGACTCCCTCCCTTGCTCATATAATCTCATCTTCCTGGACTCCCATAGCTTGGCCTAGTACTTGGATGTGAATCTGTGCATCTGCTTCCATCAGTTACTGGATGTAAGTTCTATGATGACAATTAGGGTAGTCACCATCTGATTACAGGGGAAGGCCAGTTTAAGCACCATCACCACTATTGCTAGGGGTCTTAGCTGGGGTCATCCTTGTGGATTCCTGGGAATTTCCCTAACATCAAGTTTCTCCCTAGCCTGTAATGGCTCCTCTATTGAGATATCTCCTTCCTTGTTCCCTTACCCCATCCCTCCCCCAAAATTTCCTACTAAATTCTGACTGAGAATCTAGTGTACCATGGGTTCTCTGCTTAGCTAGTAATCCAGTGAAATGTGGGACAGATAAGAAGCTTGGAGCTTCTTGGAAAGAATGGCCAGGGCTTACTTTAAGAAGGATCGTTAGCTAAGTCTGTTCTGCAAAGGTGGTATTTACTTTGAATTCAAGGACTAGCAGGAGATGAGAGGAGGCAGAGAGGTCCTCGCCTGAAAAGATTCTAAGTCAGGGAAAGTTATGGGTTGTTCTAGGGGCTTCCAGAGGCCAGAATGATGGAGTAATGAGGATGAGGTAGAGGAACTAGGGAGGCTGTAAATCATGCAGAGCCCCACATGTCTTAGAAAGAAATTTCCAACTGCACTGGAAATTCCCTGAGCAGTCTGCACCAGTGATCTAACACAATCAGATCTACATTTTTAAAAGGTGACTTTGGCTACTCTTTGGGGGTAAATGAGGACAACATGAAAAGAGAGCTTTGAGAAGAGTAGTGCCTGTGACGAGGCAGAAAAGTACAGTGGCTCACATGGGGAGCAAAGGGGAAATGGCTGGGTTTAAGATAACCCATTGATGGCTTGAAGTTAAGCTGTGGTGGGAAAGGAGGGCATCAAGGAAGCTGCTATCTCTCTACTGTAGCACATGGGTGAATCATGCTGCTACCTACTGAGATGGAGAGAGCAATGAGAGGTCAGGTTTTCAGTGGAAGCAAAACAACACTTGAACATGATGGTTTAGATAATTGTTCACCAGGCATGTGGACTAGTCTAGTAGAGTTCTGGATATGTCATGAGCAGGCTCAGAGAAGAGGCAGAACTTTCAAAACTATATTTGCTGACCCCGGTAGAGTAGGAACACAGCTATGTAACAGATCATCTGGCCAACTCGGGATGATTCCCGTGTAAACATTCTATGTGTATTTTATGATGTTGTTGAAGTTAGATGTGGGTGACATACACCACCACAGCTGATTGCTTCCACTAAGCCAGTAAGGGCTTTTGTGTGTGGATACCCTATTTTGTGAGTGAAGCAGACAGTCAAATGGACACATGATTACACAGAGCAGGGATGAAGTACTGCCACATCTCGCCCATCTGCTGTTCTGAGGTAGACATTAGGTAGTTAATGGACATTAGCAGCTCACCTCAAGACCCAGATTGATGTGCAATCAATAGACATGATCAAGCAAATGAACTATTTTTGGCTAGCAAATGTATAATGATTGTATTAAGTACATTTACAGACAGTGTGTATATAACCATTTCTTATTTGGAATGTATTTTCTCACTAAGTTTAGAGTTTGGCTTCTCTTGTCCTCATGCACTAAAAAGACTTAAGGTGGAGAAACTGAAAATAACACTACTGGCTTATCGTGACGGGGTCTTTATTATGTGTTATAGGTAGTATATGCATTACATAATCTCAAAAGCAATGCAATAGACTTGCTGTTGCTACATAGATAGAGGATGGACTTATGGATTACGTTGATCAAGAAACACTGCTCAACCAGAGTAAATTTAATAGAATACCTGCTACAAGCATATTTGAGTTGGTGACAGGGGAAACAGAGGTGGAGAGGCAACTAGAGGCTACAAATTATACTCATGAAGTAGAGAAATAAAGACAGAAGTTGTATTACCCAAGGACAGAAACTAGGGGAGTGTCACAGAGGCAGATCACAAGGGACTCAGCTGTTTCTGGAGACCTGACCACCAGCAGTACGGAATAAGGAAAAACATCTGCTTTTCTTCTTCCCTCCTCGTCTCCTGCTACTTCCCCCCCCATTGACCAAACCTGCCCAGTCAGGGAAGGATCATTTGTATGCATAGCACAGTAGGTGGGGAAGACATCGACTTGTAAGAAACAGGCCAAGGACACTGATGAGACATCCTGTTAGACAAATGACCATTTCATCTTGTGTATGGGTATACATATGTGTACATAGTGTGTGTCTGTGATACATGAATTTTATCTCTTTTTCTTTGACACCCTACTGAAGTTCTGTCTTCCCTTTGTATACACTAGACTAAGACGTTTTTATTAATAATCTCAAGATAAAAATGACTTCTCAGAATATATACACCAGGCCAAACATATCAAGAACACTGAGCTGCCCTGAGCTGCTAAGACAATGCAAATTTGTTCTACCACAGGAATCTCAAAGCCTGGTCACGTCACCTCAGAAACGCCAGTGTAAGTTTCATTCTTGTACATTCTTTTGTGTGCCTCTGTGTACAACCTCTCTCTCTCTCTCTCTCTCTCTCTCTCTCTCTCTCTCTCTCTCTCTCTCTCTCTCTGTGTGTGTGTGTGTATATGTGTGTGTGAGTGTGTATGTGTGTGTATGTGTAGACCAAAGATTAATATCAAGTGTCTTCTCAATCATTCTCCAATTGATTTTTTTGAGACAGGAAGTCTTGAGGAACTCAATGGTCCAAGTTTAACTAGACTAGCTGGGCAGTAAGGCCTGGGATCTACTTGTGTCTGCCTCCCCAGAGTTGACATTATAGATGCACTCAACCAGGTCATGTCTGGCTTTTTACCCGAGTTCTGCTGATCTGACTTCAGGTCCTCATACGTTTTAGCCATCACACTACCTGCGCAGCCTCCTCCCAGCAACCCTGAAGGCATTTTTAAGGAGTTCCCTACTCAGTGATGGCATGATCCCATTGCCAGGTGGGGTAACAAAACAGTCATCAGCTATGACATCAAGCAACCCCATGCAAGAAAAGCTGTTTCTCATGACCCAGAACATTCTTTCCTTCACATTTGACGTTGGCATCAGCTTACATTTGTCCATACACCCATTAACACAAAATGGCACATGGGATAAAGGGAATGTTTAAGTTGTTTACTAGATTTCTGGCTGTGAGCCTAATGTTCCTGTTCCGGGGGAGGACAGTTTGGTCGTATTAAGTCCTATGTTTTACTTGAGTTTACCGATTAGATAATCACAAGCAATCTTTCTGCTCAGTGGAGTAAAACAAAGGAATGAAAACAATGATAACCATTATCATCTTGCTTTTAATCTCTCTATCTTGAAATTAGTCCACACACTGTACAAAACAATAATCCATTAAAATAATCTTCATATCCAGAAAATAAAAAGTACTTCTTTTTCTACTTACACCGCAGGGTAAGAAACACTCTCTGCATTGATAACACAGGAGCTGCCCCAGAGGTTCTGTGAGGTCTATTAGAACTGTAGACAGAGATGGGTAGGGGAAGTTCCTTGATAGATCATGGTGAATGAAGATTGTCTCTGATCATGTGTCATCCCTGCCCCTACCTCCCCCGCCCCATGTATTGGAAACTCATCTTAGGTCCTTGAACATAGCAGGCAAGGGCTCTACCTATAAATTATATTCCAGCCTCCCTAGATTCTGTTCTCTTCACCGGAGTGACATGTGCTCTTCTCCAGGACACACCCATGAAAAGTAGGGCTCTTGATTCACTCGTGGCAGACCTCCTGAAGAGTGTGGGGGTGGGAAGCAACAGGATGCTTCCCAGTGTGTCCTTGATCCTTTGGGTCATGAACTTCAGTGGCTGCCCTGCCATTTCCCAGTTACTCAGAAGACAGTGCAGCGTTGTCTCAAGCCTCTGCTATTGTCCCTGCTACTTCTCTTTGGTCCGACTGTGAGAACAGAGACCCGTTTCTTTCTGCTGTCATTCCCTCACCTGCTCATTTAATGATCAGCAGTTCACTGAATGGCACATGACTATAAACTAAGCTAGACAACCAGACCCTGTAGTCAATCAGAGTAAGTTTACAGGGACAAAGGCGACTGCGGCAAAAAATCTCCAGTTCAAGAGGACAAGTGCATCAGAAAGGGGGGAAATGAATATCTGCTCCCATATCTAGGCCATTTTGGGTTCATTTCCTACCAGGAATTAATTTGATGGCCCTGAGATGTGTTCCTTTTACACAGTCTTCATCATCTTGAGCTGCGGGAGACTGACATCTTAATAGCAATATGAGCGTTCAGGATAGAACCACCTCGTGACGGCACATTTAACTAACACTGAATTATAACAACGTCTCGGCGGACATGCACAGGACATCTCCATAATTAGAGGACAAATTCCTTTTGATTACCGCCATTACCATCGATATTGAATTAATTTATCCTCACAGACCACTGAGAAGTGCAGTGGAGTATGTCACGTTTAAGAACCCTGGCTCCAGGAGTCACGCAGGCGCATGCTTCTGGTCCCTGCGGCTGCTTCTTTCCCAGCTGTCCTCTTTTCCTCTTCCCCCACCCTCCCCTCTATTGATTTTCATTTAATCATAATATCCCCTGTCCATACTCGAAACAAAAACAACGAAGTCACTGAGCTAACCATCTGGTCATAGAGACGTCTGTCACTCGGTCAGCCACCAGGGGGCATAATACTGGCAGCAAACCAGTCCAGGATGCTTATGGGCAGGGCGGGGGTTGGGGGTGGGGGATACAATGGTGCTGATGTCTTTCTCAATGGAAGGAAAATACAGAAGCTGTCATGTACACCAAAGCTATGTAAATTGGAGGTGGGGAGGGCAGCACCTGTACCCCCACCCTAATTTACATTTATTCTGCACACCTTCCTAATGCGGAGACCCTTTAACACAGTTCCTCATGCTGTGACAACCCCAGCCATGAAATGTTGCTACTTCATACCTGCAATTTTGTTTCTGCTATGAATCCTAATGTAAATATCTGATATGTGGCCCCAAAGGAGTCACAACCCCCGGGTTAAAAACCACTGGCCTAAACTCAAGCCATGTTCATTGCCCGTATCTGTTTATTCAAGGTAGACTTTCTGAATAAATTAAGGGGCGTTTCCTTCTAGGGCTTACAGAATGATCGCCCATTAGAGTATCGCCATGGATCTGAAAGCCTTACCCTAAAATTCTCTTTTTAGAAGAAAGTGAGTTTTTAGAAACAGGTAGAATCTAAGATGCTCTATGGAGTAGTCGGATACCTGTCTAGTATTCCCAAGGGTGGTTAGAGATCAATGAACACTTTCCTAAGTGTTCCCTTCTGGAAAGTTTCCGAAGAGAGGGGGCCCCATTGCGTTGTTCCTTTTCATGCCTTTTGTTAAGTTCAGTTTACCCCTTTCCCAAAGGGCTGCTTTTTAATGATCACACCAGTTCTGTGTTTCTCCACTGGAGCAAATTGCTCTCATTTCTGTACCACTACTGCCGTGGGCCTTTCTTTTCCAGTTGGTCTTTAACCTAATAACACACTTTTGTGTCTTCCATAAAACACCCTGACCGTGTTAGTGGCAGGAACCCTAGCTGGATTCGGGAAATCCAGCCTCTTATTGTGTGAAGGGCTTCCCAACATGGCAAGGTAGTTTACTGTTCTTTTGTCCCCTGTCATTCTAAATCCCTCCTTGTCTGCCCCATCCATCCCTTCTTACACAACTTTTCAAATGCATTTCTCAGATTTACTAATAAAAGCATAATCTTGAATAAGCAGATCCCTACCTATTTGCCAATCCCAAGGCACCTTCAGCAGTTCCTTGTGCTCCATGATGGCTCTGTAAAGTCAAAGGGAATGAGCAAGACGATCACACATTGCTTCCTTTTTCTGTCTTTCACCACATCGACATCAATATTAACGCAACCTATTGAGCTTCAAAAATAAATTGGCCTCCGCAGAGGCAGCCTGTGGTCTTATCCTGAAAGGTCTTGCTAGGTGTGGCCAGCAGCAAGAAGGTCTGGTGGAGTTTAAATCACATTGTCCTCAACCAAACGGGTTTCTAGGGTTTAGTTTCTTTTTGTTCATATGATTTGGGGGAAGAAAATGGCAAAGTTCAGAAAACTCTATGCTTACAGAGTTTCTTCACTGAACATTCAATACAGTAGTGATTCTCAGAGTTACATGTATTTGGCAGACGTCTGGAGAGTTAAGCCACTGTCTCTGAAGCCTCCTCTGTAGACCTTTAGTTAGACTCAGGTGAACTTGGAGGGGCCCCGGGAGGCACTTAGCTGATGACTAGTTCTATGTGATGGCAGCGTTGCTGTTCCAGGGACTGAACTGGAGCAGGAGGTGAGGATGGCATCACTTCAATAACTCTACCAGCAAGGGTTTGGGCCCAGTGCAATCTCACGTATCTGATTCACCAAACAAAGTCATTATTTTGGCAGCAGTGCCCCTCCCCCTAGCTTCATTAACCATAACGGACCACAACCAAGCAAAAGAGCAGCAGATCTCTGGATGTATATTTTGGATGCAAGAATACTACTAATAATGTATAAAATAAACCACCCATCTATAAAATATCAGACATGAGTAGTTTACCTAAACAGTCCTTTTTTCCCCCTTGCACAAAGATCAATCAGCAAATTCAGGAGCTCTAAAATACCATTACACTTTCAAAATGAACCTTAAACAAATCCGCAGTTTTCCCATTCTGTGACCCTCCTAGAGAGTTTGCAGTTTTTGGGGCACACAGGCTTTGAGGAATGTGCTGGAACAACCTATATACACAATGTTTCAGGTGATGCCAAAAGGTTTTCCTCGAGTAATTTCGGACAACAAACCTATACAATTACAAATGGTTTGTTTTGTAGAAAGAAATTTCATGCAATAGCAATTGCTTACTTGGTGAAACTAGACTACTCATATGAACTGAAATGTGTGCTCTTCACTGGTAGAAAACGATGCTTCATTTACAACAAACTGTGAGGGACCAGGTAGCATACTAATGAGTGACTTTTGCTCCAGCTTTGGAATTATTGACAAACTGGTGCATTTTGTTTTTTGGCATTTAAATGTTCAGTGCATTTTGGTAAATTTCAATGTTCTGCCTCTATCTTTTTAAGGAAAAGAGAATGCTAAATTCCGGTATGTGAATTTGAAATGTGGTTCAAACACATATGCAACAAAGAATACCAATAAAGGGCAATTTTATTTTTAAGTGTTCTTCATTTTATTTTATGTTCATGAGTATTTTGCCTGCATGTCTGTCTCTGTACCACATGAATGCCTGATACCCAAGGAGACCAAGAGAGGGCATCAGATACACTGGGACTGGAATTACAGATGCTTGTGAACCTTCATATGGATGCTGAGACTAGAACCTGGGTCCTCTGGAAGAGCAGCCAGTGCTTTTAACTGCTGAGTCATCTCTCCACAGAAAGGCAGTTTTAAAGTAGATATCCCCTAACAGTTGTCACTAATAAACAAAACTTACTGCTCTTTGAAGGGCATCAAATCATGACGTTTGTGCTTTGCTGATACTGTCTTTATGAATTATATCCCACTCACTGGTAGAATGAGTATACTTCTAATTCTTCAAAATCATCTTCAGAATCAATTACATGTTTTATAATAATTTATAATACACTTACTTAGTTGGGAAATAATTTACTAATGAGGATATAGTTTGTACATTGAATAAGATCTTTGTGCAGAATGTTGATGACTGCTTTTCTGCCTTGGTTTTTGCACTCCAAGGGTAAAAACTGGAAAAATGAAACCCACTCCTTATAGCTTTCATGTTTTTGTTTTTACTTACAATTGAATTCCACTGAAAAATGCACCGAAGAGACCAATCATTCCTAGAAACTCCACTCGGCTCAGAGTTCGGATGATGGATTCTTCCCAGACATTAGAGATACCGTACAGTGTGGCTCCTCCCAAGACCAGGAGGTCCCCTACCAGCTTATTTTCCCCTAGGAAACAAACAAAGCAGATGGAACCTCAGGGAAACCTTCCTAACAAGAATCTGGCACCAGAAAACCTAGATTCTCTTGTCTATTTTCTTCTGACACTTTTATAAGAAGCCCAGCAATTTCCAACTGGAATCAAGCAAAGGTTTTTAAAAATATGTTTTCTAGACATGCTGGGATATAAAAAGCTTCCTATCTTAGTGGAACTGGAAATTTTCCTGAAGAATGAAGTTTTCTTCAGCTTAATTCTCTAGGGATGTGTCTGCAAATACAGGCTAATATGTACATGTATTATTTTTGTTTAAAGGGCATTTCCAGATGTTTTGTGAGTCTGTCATAAGCCCAACAAAGTCAATTTCCAGCTCTTCAGTGCATAGAGAGAAGGTATAACAGCAGTCAATACTCTTTTTGACCATTGGCAAAATGTATACACACATAGACAAGGGGACTGACAGGATTTGGGAGATTTCACCTTCTCTGACACAGCTTAAGACATAAATCACCATAATATTAACTTTTCAAACAAAAACCATGTTTAATAAATTCTCCTTATCCTACAATTAAGTGAACTCCCTCACTTCAGATAGCGTGGATGGAAGCCCTGGAAAGGGAATGGGCATGAGCAGTAGCAGCAGTCTCTCTGGTGGACTCTCTCTCTCTCTCTCTCTCTCTCTCTCTCTCTCTCTCTCTCTCTCTCTCTCTCTCTCTCTCTCTTTCTCTCTCTGGTGGCTTCTGGCTCCGTGCATTAGGCACCAGGTAGTTGTCAGCTCTGCGGACACAGTCTGTGGCAGAAGTAAAGGATGGCAGGAGTGTCCACTACAACATCACCCTTGAGGAAGAGACCCACCTTTGGAATCTTTGAATTCTGAGATTTTCTGAACAACTTTAAAACTGTAGAAGAAGGCAGTCACCATTCTTTGGAGACCATAGAACGTTGTCTACGTAGAGGGTTCACATGAATCAAAACAGGGCTGGGGTTGACTTCTGCATGTGGTCACTTCCTAGTGTATCTCTATGCTAAATGACATCATCACCCTTGCCTAGGCAACTTCCCACACCCAGTGGGAGGGCAGTGGATGAGACCCTGAAAGGCAAGAGCTTGCAGGAGTTACTCTCAAGGGGATGGAATTGAGGATGTGATTCTGGAGGGCTGCGAGACTTCCTCGAGTCCACGAGGAGCTACCGTCACTCTTCAGCAGATGAGCAGAAAACTTAATGAGGTCCTGATGAGAAAGCAGGCCTGGGAGAAGATGCCTTGGGCACTTCTGTTAGAGAAATGAAGGTTGCCATAGGAGGGAAATCCTCAGCAACTGACTAATGTCTCTGTGTCAGCTACTGAAGTATGAAAATCTGTGAACTTGACACAGTCAATACCCCAAATTCTCAAGCAAATCTTTTAGTCATTTTTCATTCAGGAAATAGTTCAGACTCTTGTAATGACATGAAGTCATTGTTATGAATATCAATTATTGTTGTACTAGTTAAATATAGAAGGGCTTCTTAATAGAACTCTTGGTTAATACAATTAATTTTGTATGAATGGATTCTTGAAAATGAAGTCACAAGGAAATATTTTAATAAGAGTTAGAGGAACATCCATCTATCTTTTAAAAGTCCTGAAAAGTGGACCCTTTTTTGGTGAGAAGTCTTGTGCAGCTCTTTATCTTTTAAGATTTCTTTTTATCCATGTGCACACATGGATGCCACATCTCCAGTAGCTGGAGTTACAGGCAGCTGTAAGATGGCAGATGTGAGTGCTATAAATCAGTCTGGTACTCTGGAAGGGCAACAAATACTCTTAAGGGCAGAGCCTCACCCACTCATTTTTTACAGTGATGGGCTGTCCTGCAGACTGACCCACTAAACAAAATGCAGTTATCCATGCTTTAAGTCTTCATTCATTTGGTGATAATTTTTTATAATAATATAATTGCATACAACTTCCAATTCAGAAATATCTTCAAATTTACCATTGACAAAATATTATGACTTACCAGTAATTCTATCTATCAGGTTTAAGTTACTTGAAAGTAGATGTATGTGCATGTAGTATGGGTTACTATTTGGACTTAAATATTCCCGAAAGCCCACTTGTGAAGGCTCGGTTCCCAGCATATGGTGCTGTTGACAAGGAGTGTAACTACCAGGAGGTAGAGCTGAAGACAGAAGCTGTCTTTGGGAGCCTGGCCCTAAAGAGATATTGACACCCAGTCCATTCTTCTTAGTCTCTTTCTGTTTCTTGCTTGTCTTGAACGGAACAGTTCCCCTCTGCTGTGTGTTTCCACCACGATGTACTGTGTTACAATATTCTAAATTCTGAGAGTGTGGAAATTATCTGATTGGCAATGTCTTGACCTCTCATATGGCAATGTTTTGAATGTTGGTAATTTTCCATTTAGGTAGAGCTGAGTAAATCATACCTGTCATAAACTACAGGGTCTTCCTTTATTTTATTTTATTTATCTTAAATGTTATTATTTGCAAGAATAAAATAGCATGTAGAAAATGTTTAGCATACTATGTCTCACTACTTATTCATAAATGATGTTTTTAAAGCGCCAATCTTCATTCTATTTGAATAACTCTGTCTCTATGGGTGGGACATTTTTCATTCTATATTGCTCATGGTTTCTAGTCAACCCTTTCATAATTATTTTTCAAGAATTAGTTTTCCATATTAGATTTTTGTTTAATCACCAGAAATATCTTTTTAAGATAGATATTTGTTCTGTGTGGCACTATGAGAAAGTTATCTAAAAATCATGAGTTGTTATTAGTTCAAGAATGAGTTTTACTAGTTAGAGTATTGGAAGATTGCTAGTTCCTTTGATGGAAATGTACCCAATGCTTTAAACACGTTCAAGTATTAAATATACAACTGTCTTGTTTTCATGGGACCCACTGCTAACTTTAAAATCTCACATCTGAGCAATACTCCATCCTGAGAAATCCAGGATAGTCTTTACTCTAATTGACTGTCTTAAAGCACCTTCATATTTCCCAAACAAGATGCAATTATAGAAAAATAAGATTTGAGTTGAATAGAAAAAAAATTGTAAATACTTTCCATCTAGGTCCACAATTTACCTTGATTTCCGAGGATGAAGTGTGAGAATTCTTTTCAGCATTATTAGGATAAAATGAGGTAATGTACAAGAAAGTACCTGGCAACACACCATGACATATTCAGCAAAAATGTCACTTTTATTTGATTTTGTTGAGCTGTCTGGTTCTTTAAAAGTATTTTCTTTTCCTTGAAATAAATATAAAGTTATAGGTAGCAATAAAATATTGTCTTGGGTAGCTAACATCATCACAAATAACCTAAACGATCCAATAAATACAGAAGACAACGGCTATTTTAGGAGAAGCAGTATTTTATCATAGGGCATGATTTTAATTCTTTGTCTTCATCTTATAGCTTTCATCCTTAGTATCATAGTGATAGATCTCTGGGGCTTTACTGAACCATGTTTACACACTCCACCATTTCTAGCATTCCCACAATCTACTAGATATCTCCCACCACTCACATCAGCAAAGGCATGGATGGCCTTTCAGAGAGGCCTGAGATGCAAATGGGAAGCTAAATGGCAAAAAGAGAGCTTACATATTAGGTCCAATGTTTTTATTGACTGACTTGGAAAAGAAATTCACGTTAGAAGAGTTTAATAGTGCAGGAAGGTCTTATGGTGGGTGACTAACTGTGCCCTTGATAGGCACTCCATGGGCATCAAAGTGAGGTCTCTCACGCCAGGAGCTTGGGTGTCTGCAGCAGATGGACATGATGTGCAAGTTTCACCAGCAAGCACCATTCTTTCGGGCACTTCATTCTGGGCCTGGACCTAGTTTTTGTATGCAATTCCTGATATTATATGAGAAGGTTCCTCCACCAGGCTTAAATCGGGGAGGAATTCCTGGTGTGCTAAAATGAAAACAATTAACTATAATGGGGCCAAAGTAATTGTGAGTGGGCTAAATAAAACTGTCAAAATCTTAAGCTCGGAGCAAACAGGGTTTAAGCCATACAATAAAAAATGAAGTCAGACATTCTCTCTTCCCCTGAAAAGCTCTTGATATGATTATAAGAACTTATACGAGTCAAATGATTCATTGAAGTTCTTGTGAGTCTCCAAAATATTACAGAAAGGTCTGGTGGTCTTGGCTGATTAATGCAGTTAAACCCACTGTACTGTAAAGGTAGAAACAAGTTGGATAATTTAACAATATTGCATACAAACTTTAAAATCTATTGATTCCAAAGGTAATGTTTGTTTTAAAATATCTTATATAGTGGCTGATATTTCTGCCAAACAGCATTTTACAGAGATAAAGCAGTGTAGTTAATGAGACCCTGAATTTCACATGTGGGCTGCCCTTAAGGCATTGATCCACATGTGTGGGCACCATTTCACTAGAACAGAGCATGCTCTACAGAGATAAGATTTAATTCTGTTAACATGGGAGCTTTGCATGTCACAAAAGGCAGTGCTGTGAGCCTCAAGCAGGTCCACGAGTCTGCACTGCATCACTTCAGTATGTTTTAGCCATGTCTGCGTTTCAATTACAAGTGACTGCTTAAGGAAAGGCTCTCAAATGAACTCTGCCACAGGAAGAACCCAGTTCCTAGGAGTCCTGTGTCCAACCATAGACATACTAGGTCACTCCCTCACAGAGTGACCCGATGGCCACCCTGACACTCACCTGTTCCCTGGTGCCTTCCCACGAGCACATCAGCTCCCACCATGCAGCCCATCCCCAGGACGCAGACCACGATGCCGATGAAATGCACAGCCTTGTACCGGATCAGCAGGAAGAACCAGGAGAGCAAAATCACCACCGGGATCACAAAACAGTCCAGGAGCTATTGGGGGCATCAAGAGAAACAACAGCAGGAGGTTCAGGGATGCCAGGACACAGAAAAAATTCCGCTCTGTTGGAAAGTCCTTTCCAGAACAGAGTCTTTATGCAGAGCCAAAGCAGGGGCAGTTAAGACTGGCGCAGACCCACACACAAGACAGCCTTGTTTCTTGCTTAACCACACGCATCCCCGGAGACTTGAAGAAACGCAAGGTGGCAAATGGATGAGCCTGGACGGGGTGAAGGGTTTCCTGCCCTCTCTGTGTCCAGCCAGTTTCACTGCGTGTCTTCTGGGCCATGAAAACATTCCCTGGAACACCTGGGCCGTGGGAAGGACACCTTGAGCCATTTTAGTCTGTTCTGGAACTTCAGGAGTATACAGTCAGAGAGGTCTTACAAGGTTTTGTAAATTCATGGAACCTAGAAAATGTGTACTCACTTTCTCTCAGCAATTATCTCCCTTCTAATACAGAAACCGCTTTAATCTAATAATTGTTGTTTCCCTTTTAATATCACCAAACATATCAGTGAGACATATAGCATGATGCTAATCCCTGAGAGCTGGCACGATTGCCTTTGGTGAGGTAAAGGGGGAGCATGGTGATCTGAGAGGGACCCTGTGCAGAGAATCAGAGCCTTTGCTCTGAGGCATTGAGCTGCCACGTACGTGGGAGGCCTCTATGCCATACTAGGAAGAAAATGACCCCATGATTGCAAAACTCAGAGTTAATGTGTCGGGAAGTATTTTTGTAGTTGGGCATGGTGGATCACACCTGTCATCCACGTACAGGGGAAACTGAGGCAGGCCTATCATTGAGTGTGAGGTCAACCTGAGCTACACAGTCAGACTGTGTCTGAAAATCAGAGGGAAGGGCTAAAGGTGTAGCTCAACTGGCATGTCACTTGCCCAGCATGCACAAAGCCCCGGGTTCAAGCTGCAGCACACCGTGAAACAGGTCCATGGTACTGAGTGCTTCTGAGCCCAGAGGAAGAAAGGTCAGAAGTTCAAGGTCATGCTCAACCCCCTGTGTTGGAGGTCAGCCTGAACGGTATGAGGTTCGAAATCTCAACAACAAAATCAGTTTAATAAAAGATATATAAAAACTGAAGTAAAAAGAAGGTATTTTAAAATGAGACTCCCCCAAAAGATGTTTCAGAAGCTTCCAGATACTTTAGCTTCCCAAACCTGGATCTGTCCCTGTCACTTTGGTAAATCTTCTGAAAATGGCTGTCCAATCTTGGGTGTCTGCACTAGCCAAACCAATGTCCCACAGGACTTCAACGTCCATGTTCTGAAGGGAAGATTTGTGATTTGCCACACTGCTTCCACTAATCCTTGCTAGAACCCTAAGCACCTGACTTTCATCCGGCAGCTGCCAGCACAGGGCAGGGAGGGAGGGATCTCCCATGCTCCTCCACTGCCATTGCCTACCTCCAACTGATCAGCACAGTCCGACCCGTCACTTGTAAATGTCTGCCACCCATACTCATGCCACCCTGTCCCACTTGTACCATTAAGACTGAGCCGGCCTCCTTTACTGCTGGGAACAAGCCCTTCCTGCTAGCCCCAGAGCCTTCACTCCTGGAGGCCACCTCTGCTTCTGAAATGGTTCTCTCTAATTCTTGAGTTTCCTGGCTCCCTTCTCTTTAGGTATGTATTTTATGTTACCTCCTCAAGAAAGCCTTCTGGAGCTGAAGATGAAGTGAGGTCCCATTTGGCAGTTTTCTTGCACATTTTTCTCCTTCAGAGTGCCCATAGCAGTCCTACTCAATCAATACATCATTTTTGGCATAATGTTTCAACTTATTCACTTGCCTGTTTCCAATGCCGCTGGGCTCGTGAGAAGTACCCAATAACAGTCACTAAACAAGAACACACAGATTTCTAATGATCTGGAGCATCAAAATCCAGCTTCTGAGATCAGTAAAGTCTAGAAAAGATTTGGGTATCCACATGGTATCTCTGAATGTCAGCCTAGTCACCTGGCCGCATAAGCAGCACTCAGAATCTCTGCTCTCCTGAAAGATGTCCGTGATGTGAGCAAACCCTCACACATCTCTATGGATTGAACTTCTCTCCTGCCAAGTGACAAAGGCACTGGGTCATTTCCGGGGTTGCTGAAAGATGACAGTCTCAGCAAAGAATCACCATGTGAATGTCACACCAAAGGTGCTGCGGGGACTGGGGGCTGGTCTCAGGGCCATAGCACTCCTGGGGGGACTCTGTGTAGGCAGCAGCAGTTGGTTGGATTGCTTTTGAGAAGCCCAGAGTTGCTCCCAGCACAGTTAAATTAACTACGTAAGTTAATGACCTATCTGATGTGATTAGATGCACCATGTTAGATTTTACAGCTGGCTTCAGATGCCCTGTAATGAAATTTGAGTTTGTCAGTGAAAATTGTTCACTATACATAATACAGCCATTGTTCCATTTTACAAATTAAAACTGATTGGATTAAGTTGAAATACTTCAGTAGTCCATACAGTTGGGATTGCATCTGACTGGAAAGACTCTTTCTACACAGCTGAAGGTTTCCATTCCTAGATCACTGGGGGCAGACCAGCACATCATCCAGGCTTTAAAAGGTCTTTTTTGCTTGTTTGGTTGGTTGGTTGGTTGGTTCTCAGCATCAGTACAAACAGTAGAGAACTTGGTGAGCCCTGGGGCCTGGTGCCTCTCAGTTTGGGTATGAAACCCTCGTTGGTAAATATTAGGTGGCCCCAAGGAAGACACATGTTTAGAAAGAAGAAAATGGAAATGTGAATGTCACCAAGCCAGGACTCAGGTGCACGCTTGTTCCAGAGAAGTTTGGTGCTCTGTATGGAGTGGGGCTCGGAAACGATGCTTGGATAGTAGACACATCCCTAACGTCCAGAAGGGACTTCAGAGGTAACCCAGTCACTACTGGCATTTGGAGGTCAGCCCCGATTCTTCATTTTACAAGAAAAAGTTAGCACTGCTGCCTTGTCTTTACAGCAGGTGTGCATATATCCCAACAGCCTTTCAAGGTAGCATCTCCCCAGAGCGGAAGCTGGGCACTCACAAGTCCCAAGACAGTGATATGCTAAAGGTTGTACAATTTCTGGTCTCAGCAGTGGTTATGAATAATGATGCTTTTGAACAGTATTTCAGTGGCAATCGATAGCAACCATTAGAGTTGCTGCTGCTGAGTCCTCAACATGGCCTCTGTCATTGAGGGGAGAAGTTGTTGGCAGCCACTAT